>JAJPUD010010938.1:0-57918 GCA_023553655.1 Myrmecobius fasciatus | reverse complement strand
TTTTCGATTTTATTAATTTCTCCTTTTACTTTTAGAATTTTCAATTTGGTATTTAATTGAGGGTTTGTAATTTGTTCTTTTTCTAGTTTTTTTTTAATAATAAGCCCAATTCATTGATCTTTTCTTTCTCTATTTTATGCAAGTAAGCATCTAGAGATATAAAATTGCCCCTTATAACAGCTTTGGCCGTATCCCACAAATTTTGGTACGTTTTCTCCTTATTGTCATTCTCCTGGATGAAATTATTGATTGTGTCTATGATTTGCTCTTTCACCCATTCATTCTTCAGGATTAGATTATTTAATTTCCAATTACCTTTTGGTTTATTTTCTCCTGGACTTATATTGCATGTGATTTTTATTGCATCATGATCTGAAAAGGATGCATTTACTATTTCTGCCTTCCTGCATTTGATTTTAAGGTTTTTATGCCCTAATATATGGTCAATTTTTGTATATGTTCCATGGACTGCTGAGAAAAAAGTAAACTCTCTACTGTCTCCATTCAACTTTCTCCATAGATCTATCATACCTAACTGTTCTATCAATTGGTTTATCTCCCTAGTTTCTTTCTTGTTTATTTTATAGTTTGATTTATCTAATTCTGAGAGAGCAAGGTTGAGATCCCCCCACTAGTATCGTTTGGCTGTCTATTTCTTCTTGCATCTCTCTTAATTTCTCCCCTAGGAATTTGTGTGCTATTGCACTTGGTGCATATATATTTAGTATAGATATTGTTACATTATCTATGGTACACGTTAAGAAAATCTAGTTTCCTTCCTTATCTCTTTTGATTAGATCTATCTTGGCTTTTACTTGATCTGAGATAAGGATTGCTACCCCTGCTTTTTTTTTGTTCACCTGAAGCATAATATTTTCTGCTCCAGCCATTTACCTTCATTCTATATGTGTCACTATGTTTTAAATGTGTTTCTTGTAGACAACATATTGTGGGATTCTGGTTTTTAATCCAGTCTGCTATCCGCTTCTGCTTTATGGGAGAGTTCATCCCATTCACATTCACAGTTAGAATAACTGATTCTTTATTTCCTGCCATCTTATTTACCCAAGTTATGTTTTCCCCTTTCCTTTCCCCTTTCTCCCTTCCCCCCTCCTCAGTACTTTGCTTTTGATGACCCCCTCCCCCAAACAATACTTCACCCTTTAGATCCCCTCCCCCTGTTTTTACTCCTTTCCCCTGATTCTTCTATTTTCCCTTCTATTAGTTTGTCCCTTACTTTTCCTCCTTTTCCTCCCACTTCCCTCTAGCAACAGACAAGTTTCTATGTGAAATCAAATGTCTGATATACACTTTTAGAACCCAACCTGATGAGAGTAAGATTTACACAGTGCTCATCTCCCTCCCCTCTTTCTCTCAATTATATTAGGTTTTCTTTGCCTCTTCAAGAGATTTTACCTTGTTTTTACCTCCTTTTTTTTTAGATCTTATTTTACCACTTTTCCCCTCTTTTCCCCAGTATGACAACATTTTCCCCTCTAGTTCTCTTTTTCATATTATCGAAGTAATATCTAGTTACTTATACCCCCAAACTTTGAGTATCCCCCTAGTAGAAATAAAGTTCTCAAGAGACCTTTCCTTTTTACCTTTTTATGCATCTCTTGAGTTCTGTGTTTGGGTGTCGAATTTTTTGTTCAGATCTGGACTTTTCATTAGAAATAGGTGAAATTCACCTATATCATTGAATGACCATCTTCTTCCCTGGAGGATAATGCTCATTCTAGCTGGATAGGTTATTCTTGGCTGTAATCCAAGTTCCTTTGCCCTTCAGAATATCTGGTTCCATGCCCTTCGATCCTTCAGTGTGGAAGCTGACAAATCCTGTGTGATTCTAATTATTGAACCTCGGTATTTGAATTGTTTCTTTCTAGCTGCTAGCAGAATCTGTTCCTTGGTGCTATAGTCCTGAAATTTAGCCACGATATTCCTTGGGGTCTTAATTTTGGGGTCTCTTTCAGGAGGTGATCGGTGAATTCTTTCAATGGTGATTTTGCCCTTTGATTCTACAATCTCAGGGCAGTTTTCTTTCAGGATTTCCTGGAAGATAGTGTTTAGATTCTTTTTTTCATCATGGCTTTCAGGAAGTTCAATAATCCTTAGATTGTCTCTCCTAGATCTATTTTCCAAGTCAGTTGTTTTTCCTAGGAGATATTTCATATTTTCTTCTAATTTTTTATTTTTTTTTGTTTTTGTTTGACTGATTCTTCAAGTCTTAGTGAGTCATTCACTTGCATTTGTTCAATTCTTATTTTTAAAGTGTTGTTTTCTTCACTTACCTTTTTAAGCTCCTTTTGTAACTGGCCAATTTGTTTATTGCACTCTTTTTCCACTTCACTAATTTTATTTCTTAATAAATTGGTGTCATTTTCATATCTCTTTTGCAAAGCATCATATCCTTCTTGCAAGATACTGTATCCTTCTTGCACTGATTTCAGTTTATTTTCCCATTTATCCTCCAGCTCTCTTTTGAGGTTCTTTATGCAGTCTTCCAGAAAGGCCTTTTGAAAAGGGGACCAGTGATGGTCCTGGTTGATGTTCTCTGGATTTTTGTCTAAAGGAACCTCTGGCTCTGGGGTCGTTTCTTTGCCTTGATAAAAGCTGTCTATGGTGAGAGCTCTCTTTTGCTTCTTCATCATATTTTTTTTTAGACAGCATGGATATCTCTTTAAGGTAGGGGAAAAAAAAAACGACGGCTGCAAAAAGCTTTGCCCTGGGGCACTTCGGCGAGTTGACTTAAGGTGCTGGGCCGGTGGGGGCTAGGACTAAGACCGAATTACTCCTTAAACAAGGCAAGTCTGCCAGAACACCTGCCCCTAATCAGGGCAGAGTGCCTCAGATAAACACCAGGTGTTTGGAATTTGGAGTTTGGAGTTTGGAATTTCTTCCACGCTGAGCTGAGCTGAGTCCCACCCTCACGTCCGGCCTGCACAGTTGTCCTCTATTTATCTCTCTATCTGAGTCAGACTAACCTGATATGAAGTTATCCAGAGAGCTGTGCCCAAATATTTCTGAGTTCGTTGACTTGAAGATCAGTTCAGAGGCCCATTTTATTGTTGATTTGAGAGAAGATCGGAGGAGAGGCAGAAAGTCACCTTTTCACTCCGCCATCTTGGCTCTGCCCCCTGCAAAAGCAATCTTTAAATTCTTCCAAATCAAATATATATTGTAAAATTGGATATGGTACTTTTTAAGCTGCTTCAGGTAATAATTTGCTTTCATTCTTGCAGGAGTTTTCCTTCATTGCCTGATCCACAGTTACTTCTATCCTTATAAATATTGCCGTAAGTTCAGGCTATGACCTGCCCTTCAAATCTCAACTAAGCATTCAGGAGACAAAATATAAAGACATATTGAGTAAGTGGGAAGTAACATTTTGATGAGATAATTATAGATTTAATTTTTTTTATGTAATGAGCATTTCCTAAGACATATTTTCTCAGTTGATTAGTTTTTCATTCAGCACAAAATCAAAATCTTTGCCAATGTCGAGACATTACATTTATGTAATTCTTTCTAATTCTATTCTTTCTAATAGGTCCAATACTCTGTTGCGGGAGATTATATTATTCTCATAGAATTTGCTCAGCAAAAAGCAATACTAATGGATATGCCTCATGATTTTTTAAGGATTGACAAATTTGACTGGTAGCTAATTCCAACATTTTCCCCAGAGCCAAAGGTAAACTAAGAATATTATGACATATAGAGCCATCAACCACATAGACACCATGATTTCTCATCAGCATCCTCAGGCACATTTTCCAGCTCTTAAGATGTCACTGATGTAGGTAACTGCTTCAGTGATTCAAATCATATCTCCTCTATGCTTACCCATGCTGTTGAGTTTTTGTCCATAAACTCATGTAAATTCACTACAGAGTCTTTACCCATCATATTGTGGGCCTTCTTCACTTTCTTTTAACACTTGAAAGATAACAGCATAATATGAATATTTTCCATAGGTTGTTCTTTATTCATTCTATGTAAAAAATGCATCTTGTTTTCCATAAAAACTAAAAATATAAATCATAAAAACATGTGATCACTGATCTAGTTATCTAACCAGAGCTTATTCTTATTTATTCTGATTACATTTTATGGGGAAAATCATTAATTATAAAGGTAGCAGTATACAATGGAAAGAACACTGAATTTGGAATTCAAGCCCAGATTCATATCTTTGACTCAGATCTGTATCCTCTGTCTGTCTGTCTATCTATCTATCTACACTCTGTAACTGCCCCAATAATAAGAAAGATCTTGTGAGTCATAAGTATCATCTTCCCATGCAAGAATGTAAATAGTTTAATCTCATCAAGTTTCCTATGATTTCACTTTTCTGATTTTATTTGTGTGCCTTTACAGAGTATTGTATTTGAAAGTAAACTTTTCGATTGTACTATGATTTTTCATCAAGAATGCTTGAAAATTCTTTACCTCATTTAATATGCATTCTTCCCCTGAGGGATTATACTCCGTTTTTCTGGGTAGGTGATTTTTCACTGTAATCCTAGCTCATTTGTCCTTCTATTCCAAGTCTTTTGATCTTTTAATGCAAAAATACTGTTTTGTATTATACTGGCTGTGGCTCCATAGTACTTGAATTGTTGTTTCTTTCAGGCTGTTTACAATATTTCTCCTTGACCTGGGAACTTTGGAATTTGACTATACTATTCCTGGGAGCTTTCATCTCAGTCTCTCTTGCCAAAAATGATTGGTGAATTTTTTTCAAATTTCTATTTTATTCTCTGGTTCTAGAATATTGGATCAGTTTTCCTTCATAGTTTCTTAAAATATGATATGTGGGCTCTTTTTTATCATGGTTTCAGGTAGTTTGATTATTTTTAAATTATCTCTCATGGATTTGTTTTCCAGGTCAATTGTTTCTTTATCATGAGATATTTCACATTGTCTTCTTATTTTTCATTTTTGACTGTTTTATTGCTTCTTGATTTCTCACAAAGTCATTAGTCTCCATAGGCTCAATCTTACTTTTTAAAGGAATTATCTTTAGTGAGCTTTTGTAGTACCTTTTTTTTCCATTTGTTCAGTTCTACTTTTAAGAGTTCTTTCCTTCAGTGGACTTTTTTCCATTTGGCCCAATCTTTTTAAAACATTCTTTTCCTCATTGGCTTTCCTTTACTTTTTGACCTCGTTTGGTTTTAAGGTGGGTTTTTTTTTTAATTTTTTTTGTTTCTTTTGCCAATATGTAAATTTGTTTTTCATTATTTTCTTGCATCACTCTCATTTCCCTTTCCATTTTTTCCTCTACCTCTTTTACTTGATTTTTCAAAATCTCCTTTAAGCTCTTCCATGGCCTGAGTCCTAGTTGCATTTTTCTTGGAGGCTTTGGATGTAAGGACTTTGACTTGGTTATCTTCTGAGTGTGTTTTAATCTTCCTTGTCACCATAGTAATTTTCTATGATCAGAATCTTTTTTCTGTTGTCTCATTTTCCTAGCCTGTTATTTAACTTATAACTCTTTGTTAAAGAAGGGCTCTGTTTCTTGAATGGAGGATACACTGTCCCAAGCTGTAAGAGTTTTGTGCAGCTGTTTCAGAGATACTTCTAAAGATTGGTAAATTTTCAGTTCTTCCAAGATGTTGTGATTTAAGGAGAGGTATGTTTACTGCTCTCTTGTCCTATACCATGGTCTGTGAGCAAAATAGAGCCTGATCTAATGTGGTTGCAATCTCTGGTTTGCTAGTGCTTTCCATCACTCTGGGACTTCATCCCAGGACCCTGACCTGGATTTAATATGAGCAAAACAACAGACTCTTGCCTTATTACTATCAAAGAGACCCCCTAAATTCTCCTTCTGACCAGTTGTTTGGTGTCTGTGGTACAAGAGGTCTGGAAACTGCTACTGCTGCCACTCATTAAGTTGCCAGGAGGCCTACTCCTGGTTTGCTGGGGCTTGGGCTTTGCTGGTGTGGTTTGCACCTGACTGCACTCCACTCTCACTCTGGTTTGGCAGACCTTTCCTACTAAATTTCCAAGTTGTTCTGGGCTGACAAATTGTTTCACTCCATCTCTTTGTGAATTCCAACATTTTAAATTTATTTACAGTCATCCTTTAAATATATTCTGAGGAGTTTGAGAGAGAGCTCAGCCAAGTCCCTCCCTTTACTTCATCATATTGGCTCTACTACTTCTAGTTTCCTTTTTACTGTGCCATCTAGATGCTTTCTGGTTCTCTTCCTGTATATTTGACTGCTTCACAGTCCCTTTTGTTGGTTCTTTGTACAAATCATGCAGACTGATCACTAGTATCCCTGAAGGCTCTATCTTAGACAATCTCTTTTAATGATATACTATCTCATTTAATGATATAGTCAGCTCAGGTGGTTTCAGTGATCATCTCTACACAAATAATTCCCAGTGTTATAGATTAAAACACTAGAGATTTAATCTTATATGGCCAAATGGCTTTTGGATATCTTGATCTTAATATTTGGGCATCTCATACTCAGTATTTCCAAAATGGAATTCATCATCTTCCCTCAATAAAACCTTTTTCAATTTTCTTTTTCACTATGGAAGAAACTCATGTTCTCAATCACCTAAACTTACAACCTAATGGATATCCTCAGCCTTTAACTTTTGCTTTTTCCACATATTAAATCCATTGCCAAATCTGATTATTTCTATCTTTAAGACAATGCCTTTCTGTCCATTCACACAGCCACATCCTAGTTCATCTTCCCATCATGGCTTTCCTGAACTAATTAAATATACTTTTAAAATGTTTTTTTATTGAAATATTCTGCTTTTCACATAATCATAATTATCGATGACATCCTTATCTCTTCTCCTACAAGGCATACCTCATACAAAAAATAGTAGTTTTAAAGAAAATATTCAGCATACTTTATTGAAACATTGAAAAAATCTAAAAGTATGTGTAGTGTGTAGCACTTCTGGACCTCTCACTTCAGCATATATCTTTATTCAGATCATGCCAATTCTTATAATGTTTTTATATTTGCCTTTGTTTTTTTTTAATTTTTTTATTTTTATTTTTATTTTTTTTGCATTTGCCTATGAAGTACTGATAGAGTACAATGCCTAGTTTTAGAAAGATCTGAATTAATTTTTGGCTCAGACACTAAGTAGCTGTGTGAATTGGACAACTCAAAACCTCTATTTATGTGCTCAATGGGAAAATAGGGAAAAATAACACCACGTACTTCCCAAGTTTATTGTTAAAATGAAAAAAAAAAACAATAATTATTTATAAAGTGCTTAGCCAGTGCCTGGCACATTGCAAGCTGTATGTAAGTGCTGTCATCATCATCATCATCATCATTTGTTAATTATTGTATGTATTATTTAATTGACTTTGCTTACTTCACTTGTGTTCATATAGGTCTTTCTATATTTTTCTGAATATATTATATATGTACATATATATATGTATATGCACACACACACATATATCCTTTCTTAGAACATAGTTATACACTACAATTTGTTTTTCAATTTTCCAATTAATGTGTATCTACTCTGATTCCAATTCACTGCTATCATAAAAAAGTGCTACTACAAATATTTTGTTGTTTATATAGGTTTTCTTCTAATTAATTACTTCCTTGGTGTAATAATTCAGAGGGAATAGGTATTTTAGTCATTTTATTTACAAAATTTGAAATCGTTTTCCAAAATGTTTGTATTATGTCACAGTTTCACCAGTTTTATTGTGTTTTTCCTTCCTCAATCCCCTTCATAATATAATAAACTTATTTTTATGGGGTTTTTTTGCAGTTGGAAGGGTATAGAGTAATACTTTAAGTTAGTTTTCATTTGCATTTTTATTGTTAAATTTTGAAAACGTTTTCACATATTTTTGAATATTTTACAACTTTTGTTTTGAGAATTGTTAGTATCCTTTGACTACTTATCTATTAGAGAGTAACCACTATTAGATAAACAGAAAGATAAGTCTATACATAGATACACATTAATTATATATTTTACATACCAAACCCATAAAATGAAAATTTTGATACAAAGCTATTTTTTCCCTATTTGTCCATTCCAATCTGATCCCAGGAATATTTATTTTATCTGTGCAAAAGCTTTTTTGTTCTAATCAAATTAAAAAAGAAATGAAAAGTGGCTTTTTTTGTAAATTCTCTCACTATCTTTCTTTCTCTTACTCTCTTTCTCTTCTTCCCTTCCTCTTTTATATCTTCTATCCATAAATATGAGAACTATAAGTACTATATCCTTTATAATATTTTGATATGATATTGATATAAATATTATACATCTATTGAAAATGCATAATGCCCTATTATATAAGATGTTGGTTTAAGCCTAATTTCTTAGGGATTCCTTTCAGTTTTTCTGAAGTTTTGTTTTTTAATTTACTTCTAGGTAATACATGTTTCCCACTTTATTAAACACTAAGTCATTGAGTTCCATTTTTTTTCTGATACTCCATTTTCTAGTTTGTCCCAAACTTTTCATGATGTTAAAAAAAAAAAGTTCTTGTATTGCTATTCTCTGTAGAATTGAATATTATTGGTCACATTGTTTTGGATGATTGGGATTGTAATGTGATTAATTATGTTGATTCCCCACCTGCCTTACCATGTGGCATACCCAGCATAATTCCAACTCAGGTAAATTACTATAATAATTTCACGGAATTTTGTTTAAAGTATTATGAATAGAAAAAGAACAAATTAAAAATCATCAGCTAAACTGGAAATCCTGAAAATCAAACAAAAGATCAATAAAATGGAAAGTAAGAAAACTATTGAACTAGTAAAGAAAACTAGAAGCTGGTTTTATGAAAAAAAAGTTTACAAATTTGATTTTTTAAGAAGAAAGAAGAAAATCAAATTACCAACATCAAAGAAGAAAAGTGAGATTTCACCATCTGTGAAAATGAAAATGAAGCAATTAGTGAAAACTATTTTACCCAATTATATGCCAATAAATCTAACAATCTAAGTGAAATATTTGGATATTTATGAAAATATAAATTGCCCAGATTAATAGAAGAGAAAATAAAATGTTCAAATCACCTATTTTCCTTAAGGAAAAATCCTCAGGGACAGATTGGATTCACAAGTGAATTCTACCAAATATTTAAAGAACAATTACAATACTATTTAAATTATTTGGAAAAACTGACAAAAATGATTGCTACCAAATTCCTTTTATGAAAATAATATATCTAAACCAGGAAAAGCAATTTAAAAAAATTAACTATAGAACATTTCCCCTAATGAATAATGGTGCACAAACTTAAAGGGAAATACTAGCAAGGACCATTATAGAAATATGTCACAAAAATCATACACTATGACCAAATGAAATATGTTCCAGGAATTCAGGGCTGGACTTCAGGGAGTGAAGTGGAGAAGACAGAGTATATAGTCAGGCAGCTGTTTGTGCTCTCTAACTTTCCCTTGAAAACCACATGAAGCCAAGCTTCTGAAATGAGTTTAATGGAATGAAACCACTCTCCAATTCAAGATAAACTAGAAAAACTTCAAGTAAAGTCAGTCTCACTGGGGTGAAAAGGGTAATCAGCTCAGATTAGATAGACTTTGGAAAAGCCAGTGAGAAGGTCTTAATCACAGCAAATCAGCAAGTAAGACCCTCAGTTCTGGCTCAAGAAAGATTAGTGGGGCAGTTTCCAGTCTCAGCTCAGAAGACAAATTCTGCAAAACTAAGGTGTTTCCTGAAAAAAGCAGACAAAGCTATACCCTACAAACATAAGAAGCCTCTGTACTTCAAACCAAGGCTCAGAGCTGCACAGGAAGCTTGGGATAGTACCTACCCCCTTTACCTCAGGGCCAGGGCTCAACCTTAAAAGTAAAAAAGGGGAAATACCAAAAGAAGAGGAGAGAAAATGAGCAAGAAACAGAAAATAACCTTTATCATAGAAAGCTACTGTTCTGAGAAGGCAGACCAAAACACAAACCTAGACAACGAGAGAATGCCCATAGAAGAAACCTCCAAGAGTAAGATAAATAGGTCTCAGGCTCTAAGAAGATTCTTGGAAGTGCTCATAAAATACTTCAAAAGGCAAAGAAGAGAGATAAAAATAAAAATAAGAAACAAAATGAGAAGTATGCCTAAGAGAGTCAATAGCTTGGAAAAGGAAGGGAAAAATTTGTTTGAAGAAAACAGCACCTTAAACAATAGTAAAAACCAAATGTAAAAAGAGATTCAAAAGATAAAGGAAGAAAATCAGACACTAAAACCTAGAACAAGGCAAATGGAAGCTAATGACTTTGTGAGATAGCAAGAATCCATCAAATAAACTAAAAATAATGAAAAAAATGGAAGGAAATGTGAAGTAAGTCATTGCCAAAATAGCCTATCTGGAAAATAGATCCAGAAGAAAAATTCAAAAATTATTGGCTTACCTGAAGGCCATGACCAAAAAAAAAATGATCGTAGACAGCATTTTACAAGAGATCATTGGGTAAAACTGCCCCAATATTCTAGAAAGAGAGGTGGAAATACTCATTGAAAGAATCCATTGATCACCTATGGAAAGAGATCACATAAGGAAAACCCCAAAGAACATTATGGCAAGCCTCCAAAACTAGAATCTCAATGAAAAAATATTGCAAACTGCACCACAAAAACATTTCAAATATCCAGGAGCAACAGTCAGGATTATCCAGAATCTGGCAGCTTCAACAATAAAGGATGGGAGAGAATACCATATTCTGGAATGCAGAGGACCTGGGGTTACAGAATTAAGAATCAGCAGGATCTTTCAGGGGAGGAGATGGAGCTTCAATGAAGTAAGAGACTTTCAATAATTTCTATTGAAAAAAGCAGAACTAAACAGAAAATTTAATCTACAAACACAGGAATCAAGAGAACCATAGAAAGGTAAACAGGGGGAAAATATATATTTAAAGGTTAAACTTTTTTACATCCCTAGATGGAAAAACAATATCTGTAACTCTTGAGAACACTATCTGTCAATGAGGCAGACAAAGGGGGGCATCACATGGACTGACAATATGGTTGTCAGTGGACTCTAATGTGATTATATCAAAGAAAAAGACATTAAGAGGTGGGAAAAAGAAGAAAGCAGAAGTATAATGGGACAATTAGCTCAAATGAAGAGGTGTAAAAGACCTGTTACAACCAAGGGAAAGAAGTAAGGGAAATAAACATTGTCTGAAATTTGATCTCATCAGTTTTGGCTCTAAGAGGGAATAACTTAATCTTTCAGTTGGGTATAGAAATTTATCTAAACCTATAAAGAAGCAGGAGAATCAGGAAAAGGGATGGACAGGATAGAAGGGAGGACAGAAACACTAGGTAAAAAGGTAAGAAAAGGGGGGAAGAGCTGATAGAATCCATTGTTTAAATTGGTTTACTTGTCCGGTGCCATTTCAATCAAACTGCCAAAACATTACTTTATAGAATTAGAAAAAGTAATAGCAAAATTCATCTGAAAGAACCAAAGGTCAAGAATATCAAGGGAATTAATGAAAAAAAAAAAACAAATACTGGTGGCTTAGCAGTACCAAACCTAAAATTATATTATAAAGCAGCAGTAATCAAAACCATTTGTTACTGGCTAAGAAAAAAAGTGGTAGTTTAGTGAATTAGATGCACATGACACAATAGTCAAGGCCTGTGGCAATATAGTATTTGATTAAACCTCTAAAGTCCAGCTTCTGGACTAAGAACTCACTATTTGACAAAAGTTTCTACATAAACTGGAAATTAATATGTCAGAAACTCGGCATAGACCTACATCTCATATTTCATATCAAAATAAGGTCAAAATGGATACATAATTTTCTCATAAAGGATGATACCATAAACAAATTAGCAGAATAAAGGATTAATTCCTTTCAGATCTTTGGAGAATACAGGAATTCATGACCAAAAAAGAACTAGATAACATTATGAAAGGCAAAATAGATAACTTTGATAACATTAAATTAAAAAGATTTTGCACAGAATGAGGCTACATACAGTAGACCTAAGGATACAGTCAAGTGACCTGTCATTTTGAACTGGAATCTGGGGGGGGTGAGGAGGGGAGAAAGGTCTCCACTGCCCCTTCTGACAAATTGTGTATCCTCAGTACTGTCCAGGGGTTTGCTGCTTTATGGAATAGCGTGTGTTATCTAACTTTAGACTTCTAAAGACCGCCTGTCTGGTCTCACTGTTAGAGCATTTGAAGGACAGTAGTTGTCCTTGGAAAAGGCTGTATTGTGCCCCTCAAGTGTTAAGGCAGGAAGGCTGGCTCTATCCCTTGTGAGAAACGAGTGGTGATTGTTAAGAGGGAAAGAAGGCTTGTTGGAAAAGGTGAGGAACAGCTGTTTTTCATGAACACTAAAAATACAAAGGTTATCATTTTCTAACTTGATATTTTTTTTCTCCTTCCTCCTTCCCTCCCTCAACCCCTCTGAAGAAAAGGGTGGCACCAAAATGTCATCTTTGAAAGAAACTTGACTTGATCACTTGTTGGGGGTAGGCCTGCCAGGACAATGGGGAGTGGAGCTCCCACAATGGACAGTCTCAAATGCTCCTTTGTTTCTCAGATCTGCAGGCCCCTTGCGGTGGGGTAGAGAGTAAAAGGGGAGAGAGAAGGATGGGGCCTGATGTGGAATATGCTTCCCTTCAAGCCCTAGCAGGTAGCCAGTTGGCTTGGTTATAAAGCCATGAAACCCCCTCAAATGGGGGCCCCCCCACGTAAAGGCCCGGCTCTGTTGGCCACGCCAGCGCACATTCATTCCACCCCTCCTCCGTTGTCTTTGTTTTTTTTTTTTTTTTGATGTTTCAGTTGTAGTGGTTAGTGTGTTCAGAAACACCACTGTCTCCCCCCCCCCAATCCCCAGGAGAAGCAAACTCCACACATAGCTTGTCTAAGGAGAGGGCTAGAGCTGTGTCAGATTCCCCTCCCACCCGTTACCTGACTAGTTCTAACACTTAGGAACTTCCTACTTCTCTCATTCCTTGTCCTTTTCTCTGCCACCACTCGCATGCATGCACTTTGCTTCAATTAAATTATTGTAGTAGTTTGCAATAAACACTTTGTATTTTCCATGGGCTTTATTTTATTTTTCCTTTTGGGAACATTTGGGGAAAAGAACATAATATGGAATTAGGAGTTGAATTCCTGCTCTCCTTTTAGGTAAACTAATATCTTGCATCCTTCCCCTTTGTTTTCTTCTCCATCCCTCTCTCCTTTCCTTAAAGTTGACTTAAGTGCACTTCTGAGGAGCCTTACATGCACATCTCCTATCCCTGGTCCAGAAACAGTCCAATCCTGTTATATTTAAATTGTATCTATTTTTGGCTTTATGTTCTCTTGAATGGACACATGTCACAATGCACTGTACCTCAAAAGTAGATGACTGGTTGACATGAGGCTGCAAGTTGAGCAGGGAGCTGTATTTTCTCCTTGTTAGAGGGACATCTTGTAATCACTTTTTCATGATTGAGACACCATCTTAAAATGGGGTTCAGGTAGAGGTTTGGATGTGATAACTGGCCATGAGGAACTGGGCTTTCAGGGTGTGACACAGCTTCCATATGGAAATACCTGTACCAGTTCCATACTTGCATGGGGCAAAGAACAGAAGGGACACAATCGGCTCTAAGACGTTTGATGAACCATCTTTCCCCTTCTCCCTCTTTGTCCTCTTCCCTCCTCCCAGGTGTAGTATTCAAGGAAAAAAAAGTAATGGATCAATTTAAAATATTTTATTTCTCAAAGACCTCTCTTTTTGCCTGTTGAAATATGCAGGACCCTTCTTTATTGAATGGTAGAGACAGGTACTTAACTGAACCTAGTTTGGAAAAGTTATGTAAAAAATTATAATAAAAGGGATACTCTGCTTTTCAAAAAAAAAGATTTTGCACAAGCAAAAGTAACAGAAAGAAGATTAAAAGGAAAGTACAAAGCTGGGGAAAGAATCTTTATAGCCAGTATTTCTGATAAAGGTCTCATTTCTAGAATATATAAAGAACTGTGTCAAATTTATAAGAATACAAATCATCCCCCAAGTGAAAATGGTCAAAATTATGAATAAACAATTTTAAGATAATGAAATTAAAGCCATCTATAGTTATATGAAAAAATATTCTAAATAACTCTTAATTAGAGAAATACAAATTAAAACAACTCTGAGGTACCAACTTGCACCACTCAGATTGGCTAAGATGACAAGCAAAATGTCATCTTTTTGTGTCATTTTTATGACAGGAATGATAAATGTTGGGTATATGTGGAAAAACTGAAACACTCATACATTATTGGTGGAGTTGTGAAATGATCCAAAAATTCTGGAAAGCAATCTGGAACTATGCCCAAAGGGCTACAAAACTGTGCATACTCTTTGACCTAGCAATGCTATTACTGGGTCTGTATCCCAAGGAAATCATAAAGGAGAGAAAAAGGATCCATATGTGCACATTTGTAGTAGCTCTTCTTATTATAACAAAGAACTGGAAAAGAATGGATGAGCATCAACTGGAGAATGGCTAAACACACTGTGGTACATGAAGATAATGCAATATTATAAAAATGATGAAGGAGCTGACTATAGAAAGTCCTGGAAAGATTTACATGAATTGATAATGAGTGAAATAAGTAGAACATATTATACACAATAACAGCAAGAATGTGAAATGATCAACAATGAAAGGCTTGGTTCTTCTCAGCCATTCAATTATCTGAGGCAATCCCAATAAACTTTGGACAGATGATCCAGAAAAAGATCTAAGGAGATTGAATGTAAAATAGCACATGTCATGTTCACTTCTTTTTTCTCTTTTTTATTCTCTCTCCCATGGTTTGTCCCTTTTGCTTCAATTTTTGTCTCCCAATATGATTCATAAAGCAATGTGTATTAAAAATAAACAAACTTCCTATAATAAAATGGGAAATAGGTTTTTTCTTCCCTTTTTATTTTTTATGCATCTCTTGACTTTAGTATTTGAAGATCAAATTTTCTGTTTAGCTCTGATCTTCTCATTAAAAATAAATGAAAATCCTCTATTTCATGAAATAACCATCTTTTCTCCTGAAAGATAATCCTTAATTTTGCTTAATAGTTGATTCTCAGCTGCAGTCTCAGTGTCTCAGTATCTTTGCCCTCTAGAATATCAGATTCCATGTCCTTCAATCTTTTAAAGTGATAACTGCTAGGTCCTGAGTAATCCTGATTGTGACTCCTTGATATTTGAATTATTTCTTTCTGATTAATTGCAGTACTTTTCTCCTTTATCTGATCATTCTGGAATTTAGCTGCAATATTCCTTGGAGTTTCATTTTGGTGTCTCAGGAGGTTGATCAGGGAATTCTTTCAATGGCTGTTTTATACTCTGATTCTAGCATAGCAGGATAATTTTCTTTAATGATTTTTTTGAAAGATTTTGTCTAGGTCCCTTTTTTCTTTGTGGTTTTCAATAGTCCAATAATTCTTAGATTGTCTCTTCTAGATCTATTTTCCAAGTCATTTGTTTTTCCAGTGAGGCATTTTACATTTTCTTCTATTTTTTCACTTTTTTTTTTCATTTTCTTTGATTCTTGATGTCTCCTTGAATCACACACTTCTATTTGTTCAATTTAATTTTAGTGACATTATCTTCAGTTAGCTTTTTAATCTTCTTTTCATTTGACAAATTGAATTTTTAAATAAGTTGTTTTTTTCCATTACACAAATTCTGTTTTTCAAGTTCTTTTCTTTTTCCATTTTACCAATACTATTTTAATGAGTGATTTTCTTCAATTTCTGTGTTTCTTTTCCCAGAGCTCTCTTTCTTTTAAGATCCTTTTTGAATTCTTCCAAGAGAGCCTTTTGAGATAGAGATCAAATTATATCACTCTTTAAAGTTTCATCTGAAGGTGTTTTCCCTTTAGTGACCTTAGGGTTTCAGACATGTTCTTCACTGTCTCCATAAAAGCTATCCTTAATCAGAGGTCTTTTTGCTTTTTTTGCTCATTCTTAAAGGTTGAGGTCTGCTCTTAGGACAAAGGGAGATTTTCCCAAGCTTCCTTTACAGGATACAGTGGCTTGATCTTTTCCTGGGGCTGATGCTGCACGTTTCTTTCTCATTCTGAGTGGACATGGCCAAGTCCCATTTCTTATGCTGGATTCAGGCACTCACTATTTGCATCTGTAGTTGTATTGGAGATCTCACAGCTAGCTTCTCTGCTGATCCACTGGAATCTGTACCATGATAGAATAGCAAACCTTGCTGTAATTTGGCTAAGAGCCTGCCACTAGATTCCCCCCAGCATGCAGAAACCTCTCCAGCCGAAGTCTCCCTGGATTGGACTTTACTGCACTGAACCTACACTGGGCTGCACCCACTCAATCCCCTCCAAATTGAGATAGATTTTTCCTGAAGTTCTTTCAAAATATTTTCTGCTGGAAATGTTACATGCAAAATATTTGTGGATTCTGTCACTCTAAAACCCGTTTAGAGGCTTGATCGGCATGATCTGGTTGATGTGAAGGAAGTCAGGAACAGCTTAGACAAAGACCTCTCTCCCATCTTGGCTACTTCCCCCCACCCCAAATTTAACACATAAATAAGGACCAAAAAATAGTCCGATTTTGCCCCAAGATTTTTTTTATTATTTAACTTTTTTTTCATTTCTTCAGTTACTTGTAAAACATTTTTACATTTGTTTTTGAGACTTTGAGTTCCAGATTCTCTCCCTTCCTTCCCACTCTCTGCCTATACAGATAAGACCCATGTGAAGTTATGCAAACATTTCTATAAAAGTCATGTTGCAAAAAATCTTAAGAAAAATAAAGTTTAAAAAAGGATGCTTCAATTTTAATTCAAATACAATCAGTTTTTTCTCTGCATATGGTTGCATTTTTCATCACAATTCCTTCAGAGTAGTCTTGGATAATCATATTGCTGAGACTAAGAAAGACATTCATAGCTGAACATACCACAACATTACTATTACTTTGTACAAGTATATTTCACTTTGCTTGATTTCATTTAGGGCTTTTGAGATTTTTCTGGGAGCATCCTGCACATTTTTTCCTATAGAATAATAATATTCCATCATAATCGTATGCCACAATTTATTCAGCTATTCCCCATTTGATCTCCTCAAGTTCCAATTCATTTCTCTGAGAGAAGAGCTACTATAAATATTTTTGTAAATATAGATCCTTTTCCTTTTTGTTTAAGCCTCTTTTTGGATTTATGCACAGTAGTGATATTGATGGGTCAAAGAATGTGCATGATTTTTATTACCCTTTGAGGATAGATCATATCTTTTAACCATTTATCAATGGGAAAGTGGCTTTCTTTTTTTATTAATTTGACTCATTTACCTATATATTTGAGAAATGAGGTCATCATCAGAGAAACTTTCCTCAAAATTCTTTTCACAATTACTATTGTTAACTGTATTTAATCCTTGCATATTCCATTATCTCTCTCCTTTCATGCTTTCTCTCTTCATAAATGTTTGGCTTCTGACTATCCCCACTCCAAATATGGCCTCTCTTCTAACACCCTCCCCTTCATGTATCTCCTTCCCTGGCTACTTTCCTATAGGGTAAGATAGATTTTCATACCCATACTGGATGTTTAAGCCAATTCTTAGAATAATTTCACTGTTTGCTTATCCTCTCTCTGTTCTCTATTGTAAAAGCTTTTTCTTACCTCTTATGGCAGATAATTTATACCATTCCACATCTCATTCCCCTTTCAGTATGTTACACTCATACCCCTTAGTTTTATTCCTTTAAATATTATCCCTACATATTCATGTCACACCTGTATCCTCTGTCTATATATACTACTTCTAAATGCTATAATAATGATAAAGTTCTTATGAGTTAAAAGTATCATCTTCTTATGTAGGAATATAAACATATAAAACTGATCATTTCCCTTTCCGGATTATTTCCTTATTTCTCCTGAGTATTTAATAATTAAATTTTCTATTTAACTGTTTTTTTTTTTCATTATGGATGCTTGAAAGTCTTCTATTTCATTGAATATCTGCTTTCCCCATGAAGAATTATATTCAGTTTTGTGGGTAGGTGATTCCTTTTTTAATTAAAACTTTTTTTATTTTCAAAACATGCAAAGATAACTTTCAACATTTACCCTTGAAAAATCTTGTATTTCAATTTTTTCTCCCTCCCTTCCCCCCACCCCTTTTCCTATGGAATAAGTAATCCATTATATATTAAACATGTGCAATTCTATACATATTTCCAAAATCATCATGCTGCACAAGAAAAATCATATAAAAAAAGAAAAAAATGAAAGGAAACAACAATAAAAAAGTGAAAATACTATTTTATGATCCACATTCAGTCCTTACAGTTCTCTCTCTAGGTGCAGATGGCTCTCTTCATCACAAAACCATTGAAAATGGCCTGAATCACTTCAGTGTTGAAAAAGCCACTTCCATCAGAATTGATCATCATAAAATCTTGCAATTTTTGAATACAATATTCTCCTGGTTCTATTCACTTCATTCAGCATCAGTTCATATAAATTCATAAATATACAGGCCTCTCTAAAATCATCCTATTGATCATTTCTTATGCAACAACAATATTCCAAAACATTCCTATACCATAACTTAATCAGCCACTTTCCAACTGCTGTGCATTTACTCAGTTTCTAGTTCCTTGCCATTACAAAAAGGGATGGTACAAGAATTTTCATACATATGGGTCCTTTTCCCTTTTTTATTATCTCTTTGGGATACAGAATCAGTAGAGACAGTGCTGGATCAAAGGGTATGTAGAGTTTGATAGCCTTTTGGGCATGGTTCCAAATTGCTCTCCAGAATGGTTGGATTCATTCAAAGTTCCACTAACAATGTATGTGTCCCAGTTTTCTCACATCCTCTCCAACATTCGTCATTATCTTTTCCTGTCATCTTAGTCAATCTGAAAGGTGTGTAGTGATATCTCAGTGTTGTCTTAATTTGAATTTCTCTGATCAATAGTAATTTGGAGCACTTTTTCATATGACTAGAAATAGTTTTAAGTTCTTCATCTGAAAATTGTCTGTTCATATCTTTGACCATTTACCATCTGGAGAGTGGCTTGAGTCAATTCTTCATATATTTTAGAGATGAGGCCTTTATCAGAACTCTTAAATGTAAAGATGATTTCCCAATTTATTCCTTCCCTTCTAATCTTGTCTGCATTAGATTTGTTTGTACAAAAACTTTTTAACTTAATATAATCAAAATTATCTATCTGGTGTTCAATTAACAGTTCCAGGTCTTCTTTGGACACAAATTCCTTCCTACTCCACAGGTCTGAGAGGTAAACTATGCTATGTTCCTCTAATTTGCTTATAATATTACTCTTTATGTCTAAATCATGAACCCATTTAGATCTTATCTTGGCATGTGGTGTTAGGTGTGGGTGAAGCCCTAATTCCTTCCATACTAGTTTCCAATTTTCCCAACATTTTTTGTCAAATAGTGAGTTCCTATCCCAAAAGCTGGGGTCTTTGGGTTTCTCAAACACTAGACTGCTATAGTTATTGCCTTGTTTGTCCTGTGATCCTATCCTGTTCCACTGATCGACTACTCTTTTTCTTAGCCAGTACCAAATGGTTTTGGTGACCACTGCTTTATAATATAGTTTTAAATCTGGCACAGCAAGGCCACCCTCATCAGCCTTTTTTTTTCTCATTAATTCCCTTGAAATTCTTGACCTTTTGTTCTTCCAAATGAACTTTGCTACTATTTTTTTCTAGATCTGTAAAATAATTTCTTGGGAGTTTGATTGGTATGGCACTAAATATATAAATTAATTTGGGTAGTACTGTCATTTTTATTATATTTGCTCGGCCTACCCATAAGCACTTGATGGTTTTCCAACTGATTAGGCCTGACTTTATTTGTGTGGAAAGTGTTTTCAAGTTTAGTTTATATAGTTCCTGACTTTTCCATGGCAGATAGATTCCCAAATATTTTATACTATCAACAGTTATTTTGAATGGAATTTCTTTTTGTATCTCTTGCTGCTCAACTTTGTTGGTAATATATAAAAATGCTGATGATTTATGTGAATTTATTTTGTATTGTGCAACTTTGCTAAAGTTGTGAATTGTTTCTAGTAATTTTTTAGTTGAGTCTCTACAGTTGTCTAAGTATACCATCATGTCATCTGCAAAGAGTCATAATTTGGTTTCCTCATTGCCTACTCTAATTCCCTTAATCTCTTTTTTCTTCTCTTATTGCTAAAGCTAACCTTTCTAATACAATATTAAATAGTAATGGTGACAGTGGGCAGCCTTGTTTCACTCCTGATCTTATTGGGAATGGTTCTAGTTTGTCCCCATCGTATGGTTTTATATGGTTTTAAATAGATGCTACTGATCATTTTAAGAAAAAGCCTATTTATTCCTATACTCTCTAGTGTTTTTAACAGGAATGGGTGCTGGATTTTATCAAATGCTTTTTCTGCATCTATTGAGATAATCATATGATTTTTGTTAGTTTGGTTATTAATATAATTGATTATGCTGATAGTTTTCCTAATATTGAGCCAGCCCTGCAATCCTGGTATAAATCCTACTTGGTCATGGTTATTGTCCTGATGATAACTTACTGTAATCTCTTTGCTAATATTTTATTTAAGATTTGTGCATCAATATTGATTAGGGAAATTGGTCTATAATTTTCCTTTCTTTTGATCCTAACTCCATTAGGTGTCAGCACCATATCTGTGTCAGAAAGGGAATTTGGTAGGATTCCTTCTTTCCCTATTTTTCCAAATAGTTTGCATAATATTAGAATTAATTGTTCTTTAAATATTGGTAAAATTCACATGTAAATTCAACTGGTCCTGGAGATTTTTTCTTAGTGAGTTGATTAATAGCTTGTTTGATTTCTTTCTTTCTTTTTTTTTCTAAAATGAGGCTGTTTAAGTAGTTTATTTCCTCATCTGTTTATATGGGCAATCTATATTTTTGTATATATTCATCCATTTTGCTTATATTATCAGATTTTTTGGTGCATAGTTAGGCAAAATAGCTACTAATTATTACTTTAAGTTCCTCTTCCTTGATAGAAAGTTCACCCTTTTCATTTTTGATACTAAGAATTTGATTTTCTTCTTTCCTTTTTCTAACCAAACTAACTAAAGATTTATCTCTTTTGTTGTTTTTCATAAAAACAACTTTTAGTTTTATTAGTTCAATAGTTTTCTTACTTTCATTTTTATTTATCTCCCTTTTTATTTTCAGAATTTCAATTTGGTGTTTAATTGGAGTTCTTAACTCATTCTTTTTTTTTTTTTTAGCTTTTTTAGTTACTTGTCCAATTCATTAATCTTCTTTCTCTATTTTATGCAAGGAAGCATCTAGAGATATAAAACTTTCCCTAAGAACTGCTTTGGCTGTATCCCATAAAGTTTTATATATTGTCTCATTATTGTTATTTGCTTGGATGAAATTATTGTATCTACGATTTGTTGTTTCACCCACACAATTTTAGGATTAAATTATTTAGTTTACAATTAATATTTGGTCAATTTTTTCCTGGCCCTTTATTATAGGTAATTTTTATTACACCATGATCTGAAAAAGACGCATTTACTATTTCTGCTTTTCTACATTTGATTTTTGAGGTTTTTATGCCCCAATACATGGTCAATTATTATGTAGATTCCATATCCCACCAAGAAATAAAAAGAATATTCCTTTCTGTCCTCATTTAGGTCTATCATACCTAACTCTTCTAAAATTCCATTTCCTTCCTTAATTTCTTTCTTATTTATTTTGTGCTTTGATTTATCCAATTCTGAGAAAAAACAATAGTTTTGCTATGTAGTTCTTCTTTCAGCTCTCTTAACCACTTGGTACATATAAGTTTATAATTGATATAGCTTTATTATCTAGGGAACCTTTTAACAAAGTGTAATTTCCTTTTAATTAGATCTAGTTTTGCTTTTGCTTGATCTGAGATCAGGATCACTACCCGATTTTTTTTTACTTCAGCTGAAGCATACTAGAATCTCCTCCAGCCTCTTACCTTTATTCTGTATTTATCACACTGCTTTAATTGTGTTTCTTGTAAACAATGTATTGTAGGACTCTGGATTTTAATCCAGTCTGTGTTCTGCTTTTGTTTTATGGGAGAGTTCATCCCATTCACATTCAGAGATAAAATTACTAACTCTGTATTTCCCACCACCTCATTTACCTACTTATATTTTTCTCTTTTCTCCTTTCCATCCCCAGAAATGTTTTGCTTCTAATCACTACCTCTCTCAATCTGCTCTCCTCTTTTAATCCCCTCCCCCATTTTATCCCTTTCCCCTTCTACTTCTGTTCTCCCTTCTATTAGATCCTCCTTTCCTTTTCCCTTTCTCCTCCTACTTACATGTAGGATGAGATAAGTTTCTACATTCAACTAAATATGTCTGATATTTTTTCTTTGAGCCAAATCCAATGGGATTAGTATTGATACAATGCTTACCCCCTCTCTTCTTTCCCTCAATTGTAATAAGTCTTTTTGTCTCTTCATATGATGTAATTTACCCCATTTTACCTCCCCTTCCCTCTTCTTCCAGTATAATCCCTTTTTCACTGGGTAAGTGATTCTTGGTTGTAATTCTAGCTTCACTGCTCTCTGGAGCATCATATTGCAAGCCTCCTCATTCCTTAATATAGAAGCTGCAAAATTTTGTGTTATATTGACTATGACTCCACTATATTTGAATTGTTTCTTTCTGGATGCTTGCAAGATTTTGTCCTTCACCTGAATGTTCTGGAATTTGGCTATAAACATTCCTGGGAGTTTCACTTTAAGATCTCTTTCAAGAGGTGATCAGTGGGTTTTTTTTTGTTTTTGTTTTTGTTTTTTTTTTTTGCTGAGGCAATTGGGGTTAAGTGACTTGCCCTGGGTCACACAGCTAGGGAATGTTAAGTGTCTGAGACCAGATTTGAACCCAGGTCCTCCTGACTTCAGGGCTGGTGCTCTATCCACTGTGCCACCTAGCTGCCCCGATCAGTGGGTTTTTAAAAATTTTTATTGTGCTCTCTGCTTTTAGAATATGAAGACAGTTTTATCTAGGCTTTCTTTTTTATCATGGATTTCAGATAGACCCATAATTTTAAAATGATTTCTCCTGGATCTATTTTTCTAGGACAGTTTTTTTCATGTTGTTTTCTATTTTTTTCATTTTTGGTTTTGTTTTATTGTTTCTCGATTTCTCATAAAAACATTAGCTTCTATTTTCTCAAATCTAATTTTTAAGGAATTATTTTCCACAGTGAGCTTTTGAACTTTTTTTTTCAAATTTGGCCAAATTTGCTTTTTAAAGCATTCTTCTCCTCTTTCATCTTTTGTGTTTTTTGCATCATTCTCCTTTCTCTTCCCAATATTTCCTCTATCTCAATTACTTGATTTTCAAAATTCCTTTTGAGCTCTTCCATGACCTGAGGCTAATTCTTATTTTTCTTGGAAGCTTTGCATGTAGGAGCTTTGACTTTTTTATCATTTACTGAGCGTGTGTTTTGATCTTCCTTGTCACAATAGTAATTTTGTAGATCAGAATATTTTTCTATTGTTTGTTCATTTCCACAGCTTATTATTTGGTTTTTAACATTGTTTTAAAGTAAGACTCTGTGTTCAGGGTAGAAGATGTATTGTCCCAAGCTTTGGGGGTTTTGTGCAGCTGTTTTCAGAGATCCTTCTAGGAATTTGCAAGTTCTTTGGAGGAGGAAAGTGTTTGAATGACCAAAAGCACTCTTTTCTACCTTGGAACTGTGAGTAGAGTCCCCATTCTACTGAGGCTATAAGTTCTAGTGTGCTTAAGCCACAGAGTCCTTATCCAGTCCTAATAAAATTAAAATTACTTCCTTTTTTATCAGTTATTTAACCCCTCACCTCTGGGCTGAGACTTTCAGAAGCTGCTGCCACCTATGCTGGGGCAACTGTGACTACTGCAGATACTTTCTCAAGATCCTCTCACCCTAGTGGGACTGATATTTCCAGTCACCTTCCAAGTCATCTTTGTTGGTCTCTGGATGAGAGATCTGGAAAATACCATTGCTGTTGCTGATTCAGAGGCCCATTGGTCCATTTCTGATTTGCTGGTGCCCAAGACAAGCACAGGCTGTGCTAATAGGGCCTGTATTTGGACTGCATGGTAGACTCCCACCCTGGTGCAATAGACCTTTCATGCTGACCTTCTAGGTTGTCTTTACTTGCAAAATTGTTCCACTTGGTTTTTATATGTATTTTGTTGCTGTAAAATTTGTTTAGAGTTATTATTTAAAGGTTTGTGGTAATTCGCTATTAAAGGTTTGTTAGAGAGCTCAGGCAAGACCTTAAATCCACCATCGTGGTTCCACCCCTCCTCTAAGATTTTATGAGTAATTCAATGATACCGTGTTGTAAAGGAAAGGGTCCTCTCCTTAGAGACAGGTGAAACCTAAGTTCAAATTCTACCTTGAATATATGTGTTTGATTACAGATATCACATACCCTCTCTGAGCTTCAGTTTTCCTCACTTGTAAAATAATAACACTTATAGGAATATCACAAGAATTACAAAGTAAAATACATCAGTAGAATTATTATTATTGGGGTGATTAAATGAGATTTGTTTCTAAAGCACTTTGTGGATCTCAAAGCATTATGTAACCGTTACATATAAAATTTGTCTGAAAGAGATACTCAAATCATTTAACTCAAGCCACCCATTTTATTGATTAGAAAACTAAGACATCTAAGAGAGAAAATCAGTTTTCCAAGATCACATAACAAAATCAGAATGAGAACCTGGGCATAAAAGTATAATAATATAGTTTTGGGTATGAAAATGACTTTATAGGATATTTAAGCTAAACCTTGAAGAAACTGAGGTTAAGAATAATTAACTGACTTGCCCAAAGCCTCACATAATATAAGCAGTCAAACCAAAGCCTTTGATACCAAATCCAATGTACTCCACAGCACTGCTGCCTCCCTCTCATCGTTTTGAATATATGAATGCAAAGATAGCTTATGACTCACATATAACTATGTGATTTGTCCCTACATAAAAAGAAAGTATAAAAAAGTCAGATATCTTTCCACAAGTGAGGCAAATGATAGACTAGAGATAACACTGGAGATCTTTCTTGTTAGCTTTGTGAACTTGGAATAGTTGGTGAAAGACAATAAACTTATTTTCTTATCCATAAAATGGTTACATTAATGTCTTGATATGATAATGCTTTGTACTTCCCACACAAAAGTTGTTGTGAGGAAATTGCTTTGTAAACCTTAAAAAAATTGAAGAGTAGTAATCTAGTATGTTCCTCTAAAAAAGAAAAAAAGGCAGTGTGGAGTAGTAGATTGAAAGTAGTGTTAGTTCCAAAAAGATACTGGTTTAAATATAAATCCTAAAACTAATAAGTAATACCTGTGTTACTCTAAGCAAGTCAGTTAAATTTTCAGTGGCCTTGGTGCTACTGTAAGTCAATAAATTGCTGAATGGGTGATGACTTTGACAAAAGAAACTTGATAAAGAACTTTCCATTTCAATAAAACTATTGGTCTGTTTTTTTAAAAATATATAAAAACCCATAGTAGGGAAAGAATATATTCCCAAAAACGACTATTAACAAAGGAAAAAAAGTCTTTTCATTTTTTTGAATGTTTTTTCTCTGAGTATCTGGGATTTAAAGTGTCAGCACTGCAAGTGATAATTCCTTCCTTTAGAATCCTAAAATCTAAGTGTTCCAATTGCAAGAGGGTATAAATAAATCATCAACTACACCAGAAGTATTCCCTGTAATCTATCTGTTGATTTGGATGAAAGAACAATGTGCCTGGCAAACAGGATCCCTCATGTGGCTTGGTGAGAGTTCGGGGGAAGATGATGCCCCCTAAATTGAGGAATGTTGTTTTCTAATAAAAATAACAGTGCCAGCTTCATAGGAAGATGCTCCTGGGGAATGAGACAAAACAGCTGTGCTCTACAAACTCAGACTGACAATTATTTAGGCTCACAGACACCTTAGGGGTGTTGCCATAATCTCTGAAATTTTTGAAGCTGCAAATGAGCTATTCAAAGTCTTTAGCTGTTACCACATTTCTTTTGACACACAGAATTTTTTGCTTTTATATCAAGATCAGCCAGAAGCTAGCTAGAAATAAATATGGTCCTGAAGCTGTTAGGCCCTGCCCCCCACTGGGCATACTTATGAATATCTATTCTATAACACATTTCAACATCTCAATCAAAGAATGACCAAACCATGCAGAAAAAAGAGAAAAGCCTTCAAAAAACTATTTAGAGTTGACTTGTATGTCTTCATAAGTAAGAACTTAAATATCAAGTTGTGACTAACTTCTTAACCTGAATGTTGATGAGAAATTACTAAGGTTAAGCACTTTTCAAGAACTTATAGCAAGTGCTTTTTGGATCAAGCTATTTTACATTTCAAAAAGTTCAAAAACCATAGTTTTGGTTATTTTCTATGTCCCATACACAGAGTAGTTGTAATTTCTTATTTTAAGGCCTGATCTTGAAGTCAGGAAAGTCTGATTTCAAATCCTGCCTTGGACCTCTATGTGTGACCCTAGCATGAGGCCTAATCTGTGAGAACTTGAGAAAACTTTCCAAAACTATAAGTGAAAGGTGAATTGCTAATCTACTTTGGTTTAGGGAGTTTCTATATAGGGTTCAGCATTTCCAAATTGTTCCCCAGAATTGAGTTTGAAACACTTCACAACTACATCAACAATTCATTAATATATCAATTTTTCCTACCTTCCAAAATTTATCATTTCTTACAAATATGATGCAACAGAGTTGTTTGTTTGTCTTTAATTATTAGTGGGTAACTTTTTATATATGGCTATAGTTTTGACTTCTAAAAACTGTCTATTAATATCTATTGACAATTCATTAAGGGGGAAAGATCCTTCTTCTTACAAATTTGCTTTAGTTCTCTATGTAAAAGAAGAGAACTTTATCAAAGAAACTCGCTATAAAATGTTTTGATAATACCTCATTGTCTATAGTATTGTTGTTATTGTTCAATAGTCAATTGCATGTAACACTTTGTGACCTCATTTTCTATTTTTGGCAAAAATACTGGAGTATCTTTTTTTACCATTTTTTTTCTCTAAATCATTTTACAAATGAGTTAGAAATGAGGAAACTGAGGCAAAAAAGTTTAAATCATTTGTGCAAGGTCATAGAGCTATTAAGTGTCTGAGGCCATATTTTTTAAGTAACAAGGTATTTTTTATTTTTTAATCATAGTTTTTTCTTTATTTTCAAATACATGCAAAGATAGTTTCCAACATTCTCTCTTGCAAAATCTTCTGTTCAAAATTTTTCTCCCTCCTTTCCCCTCAGCTCCCTCATCTAGACAGAAAGTAATCTGATGTACATAAACTATGTGCAATTGTTCTAAAAATATTTCAACTTTTATCATGCTGCACAATAAAAAATCATGAAAAAGGAAAAAGAAATTAGAAAGAAAAAAGCAAACAGGTAACAACAAAAAAAAAATGAAAATACTGTGCTGTGTTTCATATTCAGTTTCCATAGTAGTCTCTCTGTATGCAGATGGCTCTCTCCATCACATGTCTATTGGAATTGGCCTAAATCACCTCATTGTTGAAAAGAGCCAAGTTGAGGCCATATTGGAACTCATGTCTTCCTAATTCCAGATCTGGCACTCTGTTTAAAACACTATCCAGCTGCCGATTATCTATGGTACCTTTTTTTTTCAAAATGTAATTTCCCTGACTAGTTCTTTTAATTAGGTTAACATTTGCTTTTGTTTTATCTGAGATTATGTTTGCTACCTTTGTCTTTTTTACTTTAGCTGTGACATAATAGATTGTATTCCATTTCTTAATTTTAACTCTGTGTATATAGCTTTTTGTTTCAAGTGTGAGTTTTGGATTCTATTTTCTAATTTATTCTGCTACCTTCTTCCATTTCATGAATCAGCTCAACTCAATCATATTCACAATTATGATTATTAATTGTATATTTCCCTTCATCCTATTTTCTTCTGTTTTTCCTTCTCTCTCTCTCTGTCTCTCTCTCTTTCTGTATGTGTGTGTGTGTGTGTGTGTGTGTGTATGTTTCTCTCTGTGTCTCTCTGTTGCTGAGTAATCGAAAAGTCTGTACCCATCTGAATATATTATATTAAAATTATTCATTTTAATTAATTTTTTGTCTTCAAATCAATTCAAGTGAGAGTGGAACTTAAGCATTGTCCAATCTCCCATTTTATATCTACTCTAAAAACTATTCCTTGTGTATCCCTTTTATGGAAGATAATTTCCCCCATTCTTCCCTTCTCCTTTCAGTGTATCCTTCTTTCCAAGTCCTTTATTTTTTGGGATCTTCCCAACATATTTGACTTACACCTGTGCCCTTTTAACTGTCCTAATAATGATAAATTTCTCAGGAATTACATATATAATCTTCCCATACTGAAATATAAATAGTTTAACTTCCTTGAATTCCTTGTGGAAATGCATGTTTACCTTTTTATACTTCTCTTAATTCTTGTGTTTGAAAGTCAAATTTTCTATTCTACCCTGGATTTTCATTAGGGATCCTTGAAAGTCCATTATTTCATTAAACGTCATTAAAAATAGAAATTTTGCTAGACATCATTGAGTTTTTATAGTTCTTTGTCCATTTGTCTAATTTTTCTTTCAAAGGAGTTTTTTTATTCACAGAAATTTTGTGCCTCTTTTGTGCCAATTCTTTTTTAAGTGTTATTTTCTTCATTTGTTTGTGTTCCTTTTACTAAGTTGTTTTTCTCTTTCATTTTTCTAGGAATTCTGGGTTTTGGCAATTAGCAATGCATAAAAATTGATGAAATTTTCAAGTGAAATTGTATAGAGAGAGGGAGAAGAGAAGATATCCCTGTGAGATATTCACTAGGTATAACTTAGATGAAGAAGGTATAACCTGAAAAAAATCCACCAAAATGACTAAGAAGAAAAAAGGTAGAAGGACAACCAAAAGATATTATCCCCAAAACCTAGAGAGAAAAGAGTATCAAGAATAAGATAATCAATAATGTAAAAGGCTTTGGAGAATTAAAGATTGGTAATTGAAAAATTAGAGGCACTGGATTTGACAACTTTAGAGTACACATTTATTTTTAAATGATGAGTTTGGAAGCAGATTCTAAAAAGTTAAGAAAAGAGTGAGAGCAGAGGATATAAACTATTGTGGATGATTTTGTCAAATAATTTGTCTGCAAAAAAAAATTTAAGATGTGGGCCAATAATTAGCGGGGATAGAAAGAACAAGTATTTTGCTTATTTTTATTTGTTTTTTCTTTTTTTGAAGATGAGAGATACATGGGAATATTTGGAGCAACCAGTATACAGGGAGATTTAAGATAAGTGAGAAAATAAGGAATAATAGAGGGAAAAATATGTTGGAATAAATAGCATACAGCATAATCTTAGATTAGTTGTATATGTAGAGGGATTTATCTTGGCAAGGAGAATGGCTGCTTCATCCTATGAGAAAAAAAATAAAGGAGATGACAGTGTCAGAAAACATTTGGAGAATTTCCAATAAGGAATTAGGGAAAAGAGATATCTCTAAACAAATGGCATTAATCATTTATTAAAGTATGAGGTCAGGTTGTTAACTAAGTAGATGGGTAGAAGAGGAAGCATAGGATGTTTGAGGATGGATGAAAAAGTTTGGATGGGTGGCTCCAGTGAGTGGGATAATAAATTAATTAGTAATGTATAAAAGGATTCACTCACAGTAGTGAAGTCCTATTTGAGATCATGTAGCTTATAGTTGACCCAGTGAGCACATTTGAATGGTATATTTCACATTTATTCAGCAACACATGCATAAAAAGCAAAATGGTGGTGGGAGTTATCAAATTTGAGACTTGAAAGCAATTGTTGGCAATAGAATAAGGGGATAAATTATTCAAAAGTAAAGTATAGTAGAGTTAAACTAGTTCACAAATGGGTAAATGTAGAAAGGAAAAAAGTGTGACTTCTACAGGGTTAATGATCTGGAAAAGAACTAATAGATTGAAGTATTGGAAATAAAGATGTGAATGAAGAGCAGCATTTGGTATTGTAAGCCAGAAAGAAAGGGAGAATGCTAATAAATTATGGTCAGATAATGGGATTTCAGAGTTCATAAAAATGAAAATGATGTGCTGATTGGTTGTGTATGGCTGAGGTAAGGTAGAGAAATGAGTCATTGGAAATGAGTTAGTTGAAGAAATAAGTATTTAGGATATTTGAAAGACTATCAATATGTATACTGAATGCCTTAATATAAAGGCAAGATATGAGGAGGAGAGAAAAATGCTGAATCAGGTATTTAAATCATTAGAAAAGGAAGAAGATAAAGTTCCACTAAAAATAATAGCTATTAGTATAATACTAATTAGTATTATTAGTATTTTAACTGGATTACCAATGTGGATTTCATGAAACTAAAATTGGAAGTTATTGATTAGTTATGGTAAAGATAGCACCTGGAAGTAGTAATGGGGTAGAAGGAGTATTCACACTACTCACCTTAAGAAGTTAGTTGGGGGAATGAATGAAAGTGTAATCAGTGCTAAAAAGGAAACATAGGAAAATTGCATCATTAGGAAAGAAATAGGGTCTCAACTAAAAGCCAAAATATGGAAAAGGAGATTTAAAATGAAAATGAATTTGTTGCATATGGAACAGATATTCGAGAGAGCACAATGGAAGGGATAAGTATGTCTTGATGGTGTTAAATTGAAATAAAGTATTGGTGAGGAGAATGGGGTTTGAATGATGACCCACAGACATTCAGAATCACTAGGATTGAGGGTTTTATATAATTTTTTGTTGTTGTTGTTGAGGCAATTGGGATTAAGTGACTTGCCCAGGGTCACACAGCTATGAAGTATTAAGTGTCTGAGATCAGATTTGAACTCAAGTCCCCTTGACTTCAGGACTGGTGCTCTATCCACTGCTCTACCTAGCTGCCTCGAGTATCATATAATTTTAACTATGGTTCACTTGATTTTTTATTACTTCCATTACATGCTTTTCTATATCTACTGCCCATGTTAGTGGACCTAATCATACACCTATGCTGACTGGATATATTACATGGTTAAGTGACTTGCCCAAGGTCATGCAGCTAGGAAGTGTTAGGTGTCTGAAGTAAGATTTGAACTCAGTCCCTTCTGACTTCAGGGCTGGTGCTCTATATATTGTGCCACCTAAATGCCCCCACATGTTTTTTCTTTAACATTAACTGGTTTTTCACTGCTGCAAGGCAATACTTTTATTTTTTCTCAATTATATTTACATTGCATTCACCACAAATTATTTAGAACCTTTTTTCCATTCCTAAAATTTCCTGACCTCCACCCCTTCATTTCTAAGAAGAATGTTATGCCTTATTTAATAAAGAAACATGTAATTATCACAATATTCTACTCTCCCTTTATTTACATTGCCTTCATTTTTTCTTTAATTCCAATATTTAATGAAGAAATTCTACTCCTCACCAAAATTATTTTCCCCTTATTTTGACCTTGATTCTGCTTCTTTACATCTCTTCTAGGAGAATTTTTTTCCCAAATCACTTCTGTCCTTTGATCTTCAATCTCTATCTCTCCTGTCATTTAGCTCTTTTCATTCTGTCCACAAATACATCAAGATTCCCATCAGCCTTAAAAAGAAATACTAAAAAGAACCTTATTTTCCCTCTACCATTATTTACTCTTTCATTTTACATCTTTTTCTCCCTTTCTTTGTTAGGTATCCAGAAAAAAAATTAATCTATATTACTTGATTCTATTTTCTCTTTTCTCCTTAATTTCTTAATCCATTGGAATTCTGATTGTCTTTCTGGTTGTGGGTATAGCAAGTCTGTGACTTGAGCCTCCCTTTCCGTTCACCTTTCTTTCTCTTCTTTTCCCTTCCCTTTTTTGGACTTCTATCCTTTTTTCTTTCCTTTTTCTTTTTTTTCCCTTTCCCTTTCTCCTCTCTCTTTAGAATGACTTAGGAAGTCTGATGAATACAATAAACGACCTATAATTTCAAGAGAATCATGATGAAACATTTTTCCTACTACCTGATAGGATGGAAATGGATTTAGAGTATAGATCTGTCTTCCTGTCTCACTATCCATTGATCAATGAATCAATTTTCTCTCTGAGCATAGGGAATATAGAATTTTGTATTACTTAAGTAAACTATACAAATTTATAACAGCAGTTTTGTTTCTTTGGCTTCCTTAATGGGAGAGGGGTGTTTTGAAGATGAAAAGAGAGAAGCCAGATTTTCATTGATTTTAATATGAGATTTTGCTTTGCTTAACAATTCATATGTACAATATGAGTATTGTTTTTCTTTGCTTTCTAAATAGGGAAAGAAGGGGAAATGGAGAATAGGCAGATTTTTATTGACTGAAAAACATAAGATTACTTAAAATCTGTCTACAATCCTTCTTAAAATTAATGCCTTCCATTTGATTGTGTTCAATTTATCTCATATAATATCCATATATATATAATGTTGTCCATAGTTATTTATATATTGTCATATCTATTAGATTATGAGTTCCTTGAGAACAAGTACTATTTTTCCCTTTCTTGTACGTCCTTTTGTACTTGGTACATTCGCTGACATGCCACTAAATAAAGGCTTGTTAACTGATGCCACATCTCAATATCTATTAAATTGTATTCTGTATCTTTTTAATGAATCTATTTTGTCCTCTGCCACAAAGGAAACAAAAAAGTCCTTATTTTTTTTCATTAAACAATTGTTCTTCTCATCCTATAAAATTCAAATGTTAACATTAGCAAACTATGTAAGATTTTTTTATTGAAAAATACAACTAATCTGGAAAATATATCAAGAAGGGGAAAAATAGATGCATTGAACTTTTTTGAATACCATGACTCATGTACTTCCCACCAAAAAAAATCTAGCTATTTTATTTCAGGAAAACTTAAAAGAAAACTGCATAGATCTCATAGAACCATGAAACAAGGTAGAAGTAGAAAACATCTACTCATCACCTCTGGAAAAAAAAATCCCAAAATTAAATTGCCAAGAAAGTTATAACTGAAACCCAGAGCTTCCAAATGAAAGAAAAAAATTCTGAAAGCAGCCAAAAAGAACTTACTGTGGAGCCACAGTCAGAATCACACATGACTTCATCGTCAGCACTATATAGAATTAGAAAACTTGAAATATGACATTCCAGAAGATAAATAATATGAATTCACAGCCAAGTATAAGGTATCTAGAAAAATGGATTAATTGGGGGAATATGGACTTTCAATGAAATAGAAAAGTTCCACACAATTCTGATGAAAAGACTAGTGCTGCATAGAAAATAGAAACAGAGTAATATAGAGAAATATTTTTAAAAAGTGAAAATGAATGAACAATGATAAGGGGTCAATGAAAAATAAAGTGCTTACATTTAAATATGGGAGAGAATGTATGTCTCCTTCAAAGACAACCATCATCATAATTATATATGATTATATTGAAATGAAAAAACTTTTTGTACAAATAAAATCAATGCAACCAAGATTAGAAGGAAAACAGAAAGCTGGGAAACAATCTTTACAGCAAGTATCTGTAATAAAGACCTCATTGCTCAAATACATAGAAAACTGAATTAAATTTATAAGAATAAAAGTCGTTCCCCAATTGATAAATGGTCAATGGTTATGAACCAGAAGTTTTCCAATGAAGAATTAAGGCTATCTATAGGCATATGAAGAAATATTTTAAATCACTTTTGAATAGAGAGCTACAAATTAAAACAATTCTAAGCCACTACTTAATAGCTGTCAGATTGGCTAATGTAACAAAAAAGGGAAATGATAAATATAGGAGAGGATATGGGAAAATTCGTTGACTGCTGGTGGAGTTAGAAACTGTAGCAGCCATTCAGGAGAGCAATTTGAAACTACCCAAAAGATCAAGAAATATCACTATTAGACCTGTATTTGAAAAAGATAATAAAAAAGGGAGAAAGTACCCACCTATGCAAAAATATTTATAGCAGTCCTTTTCATGGTGGAAAAATATTGAAAAATTGAGGGGATGTCAATCAGTTGGGGAATGGCTGAACAAGCTCATATATGAATGTAATGGAATACTAATGTGCAATAAGAAATGATGAACAAGTAGATTTCAGAAAAATCTTGAAAAACCTATGTGAACTGATGCAAAGTGAATTGACCAGAACCAAAAAATTATCATACATAGTATTAGCAGCATTGTGTGATGATTAATTATAGATGACTCAACTCTTCTCAGCAATGCAATGACCTAAGACAAGTACAACTCATGATGGAAAATACTGTTTACATCTGGATAAAGAAATGGATTTTGAATGCAGATCAAGAGATGCTTTTTTCACTTATTTTATTCTTTTTTGTGTATTTTTTTCCTTTAGATGTTTTTTCTTTCACAACTGTGACTAACATGGAAATATATTTTATATGATAGCACATGTATTACCTATATAAAATTGCCTAAAATTCTAAGAAGAGGGGAAGAAAGAGAGGGAAAAAATGAAACAAAGTTTTGTAAAAATGAATGCTTAAAATTGTTTTGACATGTAATAGAGAAAAATAAAAAAAATAAAATATGATTATCTCAATAAATAAAACAAGTTAGAGCAATGTAAAATATTCAGAATCCTCAACTCTACATACCATGAATGTTTTCTTCAAAAAGATATTTGGAATTCATTGAATATTATCTAATAATAGTACAGAATAATATGCAGAAAGATATCATTCACCCACTATTTTCACTCTCATGAACCATTGTTATAGATTTTCTTAAGGGCAACAGATTTTTATTAATTTGATGCCATGTAGTGTTCTGAAGACTGATGTAAATAGCACAAAATTTAATATCATCAGAAATATGTCAGAATTTAATATTGAGAGGGTATTATTCTTCTGCCTGCACTTTGCACTGAATATCCTCCATTTCTTTATATAAAACCTTTCATGCATATGTCTTCCTGTTTTATGCTTTACTTACTATTGATACTCAGGATTGTTGAACAAAGTAATAATTTTGTTGAATTGTTGTTGTTGAATCTTTTCTAAAAACTTTTAATGATATTAACATTCATGGGATACATCTAGCTTGAGGAAAACTGTCTTTTGCTCCAGCAAGTCAAATTCTATATTGTAACCAATCAACATAAAATACAGTGACACTTTAACATCTCTCAATTTCTCAATGAATTATGCGGCAGTAAAGATGGTTTTATTCGAAATTACATTTGAAAGACATCCTTTTCCTTAGCTAGATACTGAAGATGAGAGATAAGCTAGGGTCAGAATGCAAAAGAAGGAAAAAAGCACAAACTCAACTGCAATACTTTCCCTGATCATGAGTTGAATTCTCCTACCAAAAAATTCTAATATTTTAGTTGTGTTATTAATAAAGCCATAAAAATATAACTATATGAAAATTAAAATTGAATGTGAACCAAAATAAAATTGATAGATACGTAAGTAGGATAAAGCATACTGACAATAATTAATTGTTTACCAAAAGTGATATAAAAATCATATATGAATGGAAAGGAAATAGTCTGGGTATGTTTGAAAAGTGAATTATAACAAATAAATAGACTTGCAGGTAGTCCCTCATTTGTATCGATAAGATATTAATATTGCAAAAGAAAAGCCTCTAAAATATTTGGTAAATCCTCTGGGGAAAATTTATGAACCAGAATTAAGAAAAATGAAGATGCAGAAGTATAAGAATCCAGGAAAAGGTTGTGATGTTCTAAAGTAGAATCATTATCTTCATAAATGTGGCCATGTCACCAATGAAATATCCATGTATAAAGAAGAGCCAAGATGGTGGAGTAAAGGAAGGAACTTGCCCAGCCTCTCCCCCAAACTGTTCCAAATCCCTTTAAATTATGACTCTGAATAAATATTAGAGCATCAGAACACCCCCAAAATGGGGTAAACCATTTTCCAAAGACAACTTAAAAGATCAGCAGCAAAGGTCTGTGACACCAGGTGGGAGTCCAGCATGCAATCTGGGCTCTGGGCCCCAGCCCCAGACTAAACCCCCACCGATCTCTAAATCAGAGGCAGTACTGGTGGCTTCCAGACCTCTCAGCCCAGAGCTGTCAAACAAGAGCTGGAACAGCAGCAGAAAATGTCTGTGGAACCAGTGTAGGAACTCAGCACACAATCCCAGTGCAGGCTCGGCCCTGGTCTCAGCTTCAGCCTGACCCTAGTATCAGTGAAGTGAAACCTTTGAAACAGCAACAGTGCTAGAGAATTATGGACCTCTAAGTCTGGGGTCCAGGAAGGACTCAGAAGGTCAGTGGAAAGGCAGTGAGGTTGAAGTCTGGTGTGTAGTCCGATACAAAGCTGGCCTTTGAAACCCCAACCCCTGCCAGCACATAATATCTTACAATTACAGTGGGGTAGGGACACACCTAAAAAGCTCCAGAGCAGAAAACAGTGCTTGTGGTCAGATTCCTAGAAATCCTTCTGAAAACAGCTGCACAAAACCTCTGGAAGCTTTAAACAGTGCACCCTCCAACCTGGAAACAGAGCCCTACTTTAATAAGGAGTTAAAAGTAGAGTAATTAATTAGGGAAATGAGCAGAAAACAAAAAAAAGTTTCCAACCCTTAAAAGTTATTATGATGACAAAGAAGATCAAAACACACACTCAAAAGATGATATCAAAGTCAAAGTTCCTATATCCAAAGCCTCCAAGAAAAATATGAATTGTGTTCAGACCATGGAAAAACTCAAAAGGAACTTTGAAAATCAAATAAGATAGATAGAGGAAAAATTAGGGAAAGAATTGAGAGAGATTCAAAAGGAAATACAAAAAGCTAATGAGAATGCCTTAAAAACCAAAACTGGCCAATTGGGAAAGGAGATGTAAAAGTTAGCTGAAGAAAATAATTATGAGAAATCAAGATACAATAATGCAAAACCAAAAAATAGGAAAAAAATGTGAAATAGACCATTGGAAAAATTATAGACCTGGAAAATAGATTCAGAAGATATAATTTAAAAAATTTTTGATTTACCTGAAAGTCATGATCAGAAAGGGAGCCTGGACATCATCTTTAAAGAAATTATCAAGGAAAACAGTCCTGATATTCTAGAACCAGAGGGTAAAATGGAAATTGAAAAAATCCACTGATCATCTCCTGAAAGAGATCCCAAAATAAAAACTCCCAGGAATATTATAGCCAAATTTCAGAACTTCCAGGTCAAGGAGAAAATATAGTAAGCATCTAGAAAGAAACAATCCACGTATAGTGGAGCCATCGTCAGGATAACACAAGATTTAATAGCTTCTATATTAAAGCATCAAAGGGCTTGGAATATGATATTTTGGAGAGAAATGGAGCTAGGATTACAACCAAAAATCACCTACCCAGAAAAACTGAGTATAATCCTTCTGAGGAGAATGTATTCATTCAATGAAACAAAAAATTTTTCAAGCATTTGTGATGAAAAGACCAGAACTGAATAGAAAATTTGATTTTCAAATACAGGATTCTGGAGAAGCATAAGGAGATAATCAGGAAAGTGAAATCATAAAGGACTTCATAAGGTTTATCTCTTTACATCCTATATGAAAGGATGATACTTGTAACTCATTAGAACATTCTCATTATTATAGCAGTTGGAGTGTATATTGACTGAGGGCATGGGTGTGAATTGAATATGAAGGCATAATATCTTTTTTTAAAAAAATGATATAATTAAGAGGTGAGAAAGGAGTGTACTGGGAGAAAGGAAAAGGGAGAAGTGGAATGTTGCGAATTATCTGCCATAATAAAGAAGCAAGATGAAGCTTTTTCAGTGGAGGAAAGGAGGGAGAGGGGAAGGAAAGTGAGTGAACCTTATTCTCATTAGAATTAGCTCAAAAAGAAATAACATATTTCTTAATAAGGGTATAGAAATGTATCTTACTCTGCATGATGGGATGTGGAAGTGGAATATAGGAAAGGGGGTGAATGATAAAACTGAAAGTATATGGAGGGAGGGAATGGTCAGTAGCAAAACACTTTTGAGCAGATACAGGATGAAAGGAGAAAGAGAATAAATTTTTGAAAATACCATTTGCAATAGTAATTATAAAAAATATCAAAGCAAGTTTCTCTGATGGAATATTATTGTTCTCTGGGAAATGATAAGCAGGATGCTCTCAGGGAAAAAAACCCTGAAAAGTCCTCCATGAACAAAGTGAAATATATTTTATACAAAATAATAGCAGTGTTCTGGGATGGACAGCTGAAAAAAACTTTGTTATTCTCAGTAGTACTATCATCCACTATTACTCTAAAGGACTTATGATGAAAATTTCTATCTATACCCAGAGAAGATACTGATTTTGAGGCTGAATGCAGATTGAAGCATTCTCAATTTCTCATCTCTTTCTTTATTTTTGACTTAATTCTTGATAATTTTTATTTTCATTAGGGTGGGACATCTATGTTTTCTTTCAAAACTTGACTTTTATGGAAATGTTTTGCCTAATTTCACATGTGGTTTTTTACTTGTGGGTGGGGATAAGGGAGAGAACCTAGAACTCAAAAATCTTAAAAAAAATGTAAAAATTATTTTGAATGTAACTGGAGAAAAATTAAATAATTTGTTTAATAAAACAAGAAATGTTATAAATGACACTATTTGACTCACAGTATAAACATATCCATAGGTATTTATTCTTGAACTTTACTGTCTAGGGAAAATTAAACTACTATTAAAGTGACAGCAAAGAGAATGTTCCAGGAAAGTTCTATTTTTGGTGGTGATGAATTTTCAATTAGCTTAGAGTGTTTTTCTGAAATATTTAATTACTGGTTTTGATGTATCACTCAATTTGATTGGTCTGACCAACTGTTTAAGTTTTACTTATGACAAATATTTTGTAAAAAAAAAAGGATATTTTCATTTGCTTAGTAATTACTGTATATTATTTTGCATTTCTAAGTGGTGTCCAATTAGATTTTTTCCCCTCATAATATTTGGTCAGATGTATGGATTACTATCAATAATGAATAGTCTTCCATTTCCATGAGAAAAGAAGTTAGGAGGAAATAGTAGCAATACATTTGTCTCTTACATTACTCCAGATGTTTATATACTCAGGAAAGTGTGAGGTCAGAAGTTTTTTTCTTTGTTTTTCTTCTTAGAGAAGAATTATTCTAATTGATAAAAGAACATCTGTTAAACTTGAAGCTCTGACAATTGAAGAATCTAAGTGTTTGAGATCTAGGTGTTTCTCATTTAAATTTGCTCTGCTCCCTATCATAAGAGGGCACATTCACTATTCCAACAACTAGGTGTCAAAGTGGAGACAACAATAGCTAATTAATTAAAAGATCATTTATGAAGAAAGAAGTCTCATTTTCTTTCATGCATACCATATGCACTTATGTAGCTATTTAAAATATTTTTGGGTCTGTGAATTTAACTTTCTCTATGCTGTGTAATATCTCTATCCTATGCATTAATTACGGATTTCTATTTGAGGTAAAGCATCACAGAATACCAAAGAAAATGGCAGAAAAGCAAAAATGATAGCTGAATGTATTCATTCAATTGTTTGTTAACAGTTACTTTTAAATAGCTTATGCTAATTAATTTTAAATCAAAATTAAATATTTTAAGACAAATTTGAGGGAAAAAAATAAAGTAAAATGAGGAAAAGTATAAGCTTTTAATGTGTTCTTGAAAGGCATCCCAAAAGAATATCAAATTTGCTGTTAAAATTTTATTAACTTTTTCCTTGTTAGCAACAACTTCATTTCTCTTTCGGCTGAGAAGAAAGTATGGTCTTCCAGTCTAGGCAATAACCTTAACAATCTAGTATTCGATAAACCCAAAGACCCCAGCTTTTGGGATAAATACTCACTATTTGGCAAAAACTGCTGGGAAAATTGGAAACTAGTGTGGAAGAAATTAGGGCTTGATCCATACCTAACACCACATACCAAGATAAGATCTAAATGGGTTCATGATCTAGATATAAAGAGGGACTTTGTAAGGAAGTTAGAGGAACGTAATATAATTTATCTCTCAGACCTGTGGAGATGGAATAAATTTATGTCCAAAGAAGACCTGGAACTCCTAATTGAACACCAGATGGATAATTTTGATTATCTTAAGTTAAAAAGTTTCTGTACCAACAAAACAAATGCAGACAAGATTAGGAGGGAAGCATCAAATTGGGAAATCATCTTTACATTTAATGGTTCTGATAAAGGCCTCATTTCTAAAATTTATAGAGAATTGTCTCATATATATAAGAATTCAAGCCACTCTTCAATAGATAAGTGGTCAAGGGATATGAACAGACAATTTTCAGATGATGAAATGAAAACCATCTCTAGTCATATGAAAAATTGCTCCAAATCACTATTGATCAGAGAAATGCAAATTAAGACAACTCTGAGATACCACTACACCCCTGTCAGATTGGCTAAAATGACAGGAAAAGATAACGATGAATGTTGGAGGGCTGGGACACTAATACATTGTTGGTGGAACTGTGAACGGATCCAACCATTCTGGAGAGCAATTTGGAACTTTGCCCAAAAAGTTGTCAAACTGTGCATACCCTTTGACCCAGCAGTGTTTCTACTGGGCCTATATCCCAAAGAGATCTTAGAGGAGGGAAAGGGCCCCACATGTGCAAGAATGTTTGTGGCGGCCCTTTTTGTGGTCGCTAGAAACTGGAAACTGAAGGGATGCCCATCAATTGGAGAGTGGCTGAATAAATTATGGTATATGAATGCTATGGAATATTATTGCTCTGTAAGAAACAACCAGCAGGACGATTTCAGAGAGGCCTGGAGAGACTTGCATGAACTGATGCAGAATGAAACGAGCAGAACCAGGAGATCATCATACACAGCAACAACAGTATTACATGATGATCAATTCTGATGGACATGGCTCTCTGCAACAAAGAATTGTCTCAAACCAGTTCCAATTGTTCACTGAAGAAAACCATATACACCCAGAGAGAGGGAAATGAAATATGGACCACAACGTAACATTTTCATGATCTCTATTGACATTTGTTTGCACTGTGTTGCCTTTCTCTGATTCTTTTTTTTCTTGTAGATAGGATTTTTCTTGCATAACTTGTCAAGTATTTTAACATTATTAAGATGTAGTGGACTTCCTGCCATCTAGGGGAGGGGAGGGGACTGGGGGTAAAATTTGTAATGGAAAGCTTTGTAAAGATCAATGTTGGGGAACTACCCATACATATGTTATACAAATAAAAAGCTTTAATTAAAAAAAAATGAAAGTATGGTCTTCATGACAAAGTTGTTATCAAGACAATGGTAATTATAGGTGATTCTCCTTCCCTTTTGATATCCTGCCATCTTTCTGTACATGAGCCATACTTTTATGCAAGAAGCTTTGAAATTCTTTTTCTTCCTGTCACTTATATTTCATAGAAGAAAAGAGTACTTGGAAATGAACAGATAGAGTCAAGACCAGAATATACATAACCAGGACAGGAAAACTTTACAATATATAGTTTTTGATGATATCAAGATTATTTTAATTTGAATAATAAGGATTAATGTAATAATGAATATGAAGAACAGTAGGGAAGGACAATATGTGTGATTAGTTTTTTATCTCTCCTATTATTTATTTTAATTTGATATTGGTTCTGGAGAAAAGAATATGTTTTCAGCTCTAGGAAAATATATTCTTAGAGAATTCACTTCTGGATAATTAACTACAAGAGTAAATGTCCTTCTTACTTTCTCAATGAAAGAACATTGTCATAATCCCAGAGATAGTATTGAAGGATTTTGTACCCTTGACCCAATCCGATTTCCAATGGCATACAAATTTCTCATTCCAAACTTCAAGAAGAAGAAATGTTGGACTTCAGCTAAGTTATGGTGAGTTACAGATTAGTTATCATTTACTTTTTTTTGGCAATGTGTACCTAAATACTTTACTTTTATCTTTGTATCTCAAAAAAAGTTTTTAGAGGTTCAGAAATTGTAACTTTTCCAATTTAAATACCCTTACCTTATTTAATTATTCCCAGGGTATAAACAAAAGTTAACTCTTAAGGAAGCCATACTTCTAACATCATGAGTTAAATACATATACTGAACTTAAACTATATAACTTTCTTTAATCTAGTTGGCCTAAGGGTCTATATAGAAACGGTCAAATGCTAATAAATTTCTGAATAAGTGTAACAATATGTAAATATATGTGCATATATTTCCATAAGCAGGTACAATATACACCCTGAATATAAAATCAATAAACATTGATCTCTGTGAAAACTTTAAGAAACTGAATACCTGAGTGAGTTCTCTATTAATAACATTGGATACCTACATTGCTTACTCATTTCTTTCATAAAATCTGGCTGACTAGTTAATTGCTCTGCTCTGGTTTTCAGTAAGTGCTGAAATGAATCAGGGAAGAGTTGAGACTGTCCTTGTTTGGTTAACAAATTCCCTGCAAAACATCTCCCCAAGCCCCCAGGAGCTCTGCTGATGTCACATCCGTTGCCCAGGTTTCCACACCTCTCCCAGCAGTTACTACTCATCTCTTTCTCTCTATTTCTCCCTCTCCCCCAACCCTCTCTTTCATTCGAATCGCTCTCTCTTTCTCTTTCTCTTTTACTCCCCCTTGGGTCAAAACTTTTTCAGTGGACTAGCTGGGTAGCTGTGAAGGAAAAGGAGGAGCAGTGGTCTGGAAGAGCTTCAGCACCACGGGCAGCGCCTGCTGCAGCCTTGCCCACCCGGCTAAGCTCCTGGACTCCCAGCTCTGAGGATGCCTGCGGAATGATCACCCCCCAGGGCGGCTGCTGCTGCTGGTGTTGCTGTTGCTGCTGCTGCTGCTGCTGCTGCTGCTATTACTGCTGCTGCTACCCGGTTCCTGCTGGTGTTGCTTCTGCCACAGCCACTGCTGCTGCTCCTTCCACTCAGATTCTGGCTGGCAGGCAGAAAGTGCAACTGACAGGAGAAGGGTCCCTGCAGTGAAAGTGGAGTAGCTGAATAAAAGAGAGTAAAGAGGCAAAGAAACCCAGAGCAGAATGCAGGCACCGTCCAACCTCCTCAACCTTCTGCTGCTTTCTTTGCTGGCTGGACTGGATCCTTCCAAGGTATGAATGATATTATATCTTATTTTATATAAATGCACAGTGATTTTTTTTAAGCTTGAAGGACAGTACCTCAAGCTATCATCTCTTACTCATCTTACCTTTACTGCATGACAGATGGCAAGTTTTCCCACTCAAGAAATAGTACGGCAAGGTAGACTCAGTTTGGGAGAAAAGGGTGGAAAAGAAAGGGGACTGAATATTGTGTATATCTGTGGAGTGGGCATTGCGGATCTCTGGGGAATTTAGCTATTTTTTTTTCCCTCTCCAAAGGTTTTGTGTGCTTTTCTGTGGTCTGATAGACAACAGTGGAGTTAGCAATTATATTAATATTAGTTGCAAACATGCATTAGAGGATACTGGGACTGCTTGCCCCTTTGTTTAAAGTGGAGAAGCATATTTCCAGCTGAGCCTGGTCAATAACACTCCCATCTCAGACGTGCTGCAGTTTGTGTCCAAAACATTTGGGATGCTGCTTGTAATACAAGAGTCAAAGTAGCACGGTTGAACTCTCTGTCATTGCCTACAGCTGGTTTGGTGAAAGAGGATATTTTCTTGTTTGTTGCTTGTTTGTTGTTTTCCACTGCAAAAAAAAAAACCCCCTGGGGGGGGGGATGAAGGAGATATATGGAGAGCTTGAAGAAGTTCTGATTTCTAGTCTTAAGAAATAGTAAGATAAACTATGACAGAGAAGAAGAATGATGATTAAGGCTCTTGAACTCTGAAAAAAAATGCTCAGTCCAAGCTATCAGAAATATAGGGGTACTCTAGGAAAAAAAAAGGCAGAAAGCATAAAGAAATATTTCCACTAGTGAATGCGGCAAGTCATGAGGACTGTCAGATATCCTGAGAGAGTTAGTATTCTAAAAATGATTATCTTGAGTAAAAAGAAAGATGTGAAGGAAGGTACAGCTAAATATACTATTTATTACCTAAGTACCTTTGCTTCTGTATTTGTTCTTTTCCTGAAGATGATTTTATGCTATTAGCTTGACTAGGGAGGGCAAAATGTTATAGTGGGCCTTATTTTAAATTAAAAAATCAAGAGCATTATCTTATTATATCTGTGAAGTATGTAGAAATTAATCTTCCATTGAAAAATCAGCAAAACTGGGACCTTGCCAAACACAATTCCACACTTTAGGAGGTAATATGTCAAGGCCTTGCAAATACTGTGTGCAGTACAAACTTGAAATAAGTATCATACTTGCTAGTAATCATTTGTGTGCACTTTTCAAAATTATTTCAGGTTAATGGAAACACACAGCTTCCCATTTTAACTGACAGGTACATTACTATTGTCATTCATTAAATATTGCACTTAGTATTTGTGAATGTCATCTTAATGATTTTCATAATGCAGTTTGCATAATAAACAGTGTTTTCATAAACTTTACATTTTATAAAGTAAGTTTTCCCAGTAGAAAACATATTGGGCTAGTTTTGCTAATACACACAACTTATTTATTTACATAAAAGTTAGTAATTCAAGATTTCTGCCAATACATTGCTATAGTTTATCTATATTTCTTAAAGAGTTATACTGAAAACAAACCAAAAAAACCTCTTAAAACAATATCATTAAATATGAAGCTTGAAATTTTCTATAGAAAATATCCATAGCAATAAATCCAATTCAAATTGCAAGAAAAATGTAATTTAAATCATTTAAAAATGAAGCATTTTAAAAATTAAACTAAGTTTAGTAGTCATTAATAAAAACCACATGAACAAAATTTGCAGATATTATCAAGAAAATTTCCTTTTCATGAAAAAATGGAGAATTTAATTCAAACTAATTTTGATCTAAATTCAAACTACTTAGAAACTCAGAAGCATTATGCTCATATATTATTATTATCATTATCTAAATATCAATTAATCAGTATGAATATAATCCAAAGTCAGGACTATCAGGCAAATAACCTATCTTTGATTAGAGGCTTATCCCTAAACAATCATTGTTAATAAACTTTCACAATTCAAATATTCATAAAGGTATAAAGGCATACATTAACTTTTTAGATAGTTCTTATAGGTTTTTGGAAACTGCAAAATACTGTGAAGGGAACAGAAAATACTATCATTTTGTTCGACAACATACTAACATCTTAAAGAATACAAAAATGTTTATTTCACTCAATTTTAATATTATAAAAAGTAGAAAACTCAAATTAAGATTTTTTTCTGAGAAGAGGCAAAGCAATATTAATCTTGTTTTGCTCATAAAACCATATTTTGAATCTAAAATATATTAATATATGGAGCTAAACAAAAAAATCACTGTTGGTCCTCAAAGTAATAACAGATCAGGTTGTATACTGAACGTGGCTGGCCAAGTTTGTCCTTTGCACTTTGCTTTAAAAACTTTGATGACAAATTCTCTCTTCTGGGTAAATTTTGCTGGGTGCAATTACAATAGAGGTAAACTCTATTGGTAGAGGTAACTAAGAGGACTGCTGAGTGTGATACTCAGAAAGGCCCGATTTTAAACATGGAGGTAAAATGATGACCCTTGATGAACAAAGGTTTGAATAGAAATCTGAAAAACAATTCTGTTTTCATTTTACCTTCACTTATATTAAAAATTGACCATAAATGCACAATCCTATTTTACATTGGAGTGCTCAAACTTGACTCATCTATAAGCAATCCAGTTTGCACATACACATACATATATACACATGTATAAATATATCCAGACATCCAACATGAGAGTGAATCATGGAGAAAAATCTATATGTAGATTTCATAAATTTGGAAAGATAAGGCAAAAGAGGTATGTAATTTTCATTCCATGTTTATAGAACTTATTGATTTCTCACTATGATTTTATTAAAACCAAAACTGGTGGCAATCCACAATGGTTTAATAACAAATTGACCATAGTTACTTATAAAGGGTCATTAATATTTGCTTTTATGATAATTCTTATATGATTATAACCTCACCTTGGTTATATGATATTTTATAAGGTGTTTAAGTATCGCCATCTCATGGTAAGATATGTTACTTGAAAATCTGAAATGGAATTTGGAATTTAAAGAAATGCCAAGGATTTTATGTCCAAAGATAATTCATCATGTAGATGAATTCATTTTCAGCATAGACACACTTTTCTCTTCTTCTTTTTTTGTTTCTTAGCATGTCAGAATATTGGCACAACTACTGTCCTTAAGTGAAAGAAGACAGCTCAACACTAATTAATTATTTGGATTTTTTCTGACAGATCATCAATTCCTCTACTAGTAAAATTATTAAAATCTATGCTATCTTAATTACAGCCTAATTACCAGTTTCTATTTCTATTTGGAAAACACATTAGTTCAATCAACCCCCTTTCACCACTATCCTTGGCCACTCATAGCAGACTTCAGTTTAGTTCCATTCCTAATGGAGTGTCAGCTTTATGGGAAAAATGCCAAACCACACTCAAGTAACATAAGCTAAAGATCTAAAAAGCTTACAGGAAATCAGTTACTTGCTCTAGTGTCATAGAGAAGACTACAGCAAACTTTGAAGTTCCTAAGAATTACTGCTAGATGGCATCTCTGTGCTTCTTAACTGAAATCTTGATATTCAGTAATGACCTTGATAGTACAGAGACTGAACTTCTCATAAGGCTTATTTTAGGCAGGCCCATCATTTGATCATTAACAAAATAATCACCACTAAGAATGAGAAACTTACATTGTACTGTTTGGCAAGTTTGATCTATGAACAAAGCAAGAAATAAACACTGGAATACAGGTGGGAAAAGAAAATTTGTATCTGTTGTCAGATTTTTGAGTTTGAGGGAGAAGGAAGAGGGAATTAGGGTTAAAAATTGTTGACATTAAGAAATTCAGCTATCAGGGTTTTATCTTTAATGCAGTTCTGCATGTATTACATAAAAGAGAATAATCTTGTGGAGATGTAGCTCTTCTATTGAAGACAATATCATGGTCATTCTCTTGATATGTATTAAGAAATCAATCACCATAAAATGTGGGCCTTCCAACAGACATGAAGCATAACAATGATAACTGTTATAGCTTCCATATGCATCTAGTTTTTCTTCCTGTCATAATCAGATCTCCAAATTAGAACCATTAGCCTAAGAGAGACATTTGACTTAGTATGATAGAAACACAATTCAAGAATTCCAGTAATTTTCAGATCTCCAGGTTTCTTCACTTAACTTTATGTCATATGGACTGAGACCCAGGATATTAAATGATTAAAGATAATAAGCAAAGGTACTGAAACCATAAGGGAAGCTTCAGAAGATGCTGATTTTGATGAGAGCTTACTTTTCTACTCTGAAAGTTAATTTAAAAAAAGAACATAGCTGTCATAATATTCTGAAAGCAATGTCAGTCTTAATTAAATCTAATTTAAATATTTGTCTCCCATTGTTTCCTAGCCTATACCAGCCCTGCAAAATTCTTGAAATCACTTAATTCACTCAATAAGAAACAGAAAATAAGAATAATGACAGCATTTAAGAAAAGTTGTCTGATTACAGAATCATAGAACTAGACTTAGAAACCATGTAGTCCTCACATTTGTATAAATTATGAGACAGAAGCCCAGAAAAGTTAAGTTATCTGATCATATTCACACAGATAGTAAGCATCAGAGGACAAATTTAAATCTGGTCCTCTGATTCCAGAACTAACTCTTTTTTCCCCCATATTATTATATTAGCCTTAAGATCTCTATTAACACATTGCCTTTGTCTTTTGTGAAAAGTTTCCCCATAGTAGCTTTATATTTTCTTTCCCTCTTTTACTTTCCCCAACCTAAAAATGAAAACAATAATCCTGGGTGTAAGTAAAAGTAATAACCTTTTCTCTGGGATTCTAAGAGAGATAGAAATAGCATGTATTTCATTATCATTGTGTTTTTAATATGATTTTTATTAGGTCTCGATGTTTTCTCTCTTTCTGGTTGTGGCAGATGTTTGTTTACTCTTTGCTAGAGAAGGAAAATTAAACATGAAGGTCTAATCCAAAAAAAAGAAGAAAAAGTTTGATCTTGATGATAAAAAGAGAAGTGAGTATTTGATAACCACATGGTTATTTTGGCAAATTTTAACAGACTAGATATTTCTATCATTTGTGTTGGGAAGTTGTGAGTTCCCTTCACTAGAGACTCATAAGCAAAGGATAGGTAGTTTTCCCTGGGAATATTTTATAAAGGGGATTCTTGTTTCTATATAAACTGGACTAGATAGCTTATTGATCAGAGAAATAGAATTGGAATGAACTCAGAAGTTATTCAAGTCAGCTCCTTCATTTTGTTAATTAGAAAACTGTAGTGCAAGGATCTTAAGTGAATTTTCCAAGATCACATAGAAAATATACAGGAGAGGCAAGATTTGAATGAAGAACAACCCAACTTAAGATTTTAAGCTTCTATGGTATCAACCTGAAACTTTTGATATAGTGTCATTATCATTGTGATCTCTCTCAGTTCTAAGGAAATATACTTTTTTCACTGGTAATTTCCCCCAACTTTCATTTTTCTGTACAGAGGAGTCTCCTTTTCTTTTCCCTAAGTTATACCATGAACTTATGTTTTATATCCTCTGACTTTATCAAAAGCTCTTTAAAGAAACAATTAGTATTGTTTAACTTTATATCTAACACTGAGCTTCAGCACCTAGAATAGTGCTGCTATTGCTATACCTAGTTTGGTTTCTTTTTGTTCTTTGTATTTGAAGAGGACAACAAATGGTGTCACTATGTTGGGATCAATATACATTGTCTTACTATGACTGATCAGACCAATACAAGTTTGAGTAGCTAACTATTAACTAAGGGACTGGTTTCTCCATTTGCATTCTACTCTACATGTATCTTTAATATACTGATTTATATATATTTTTTCTCCTATTACATTTGTCTTTGTGTCTCAAGCAGCCACCATAGTTCATAAAAGATACTAAGAGATCTATTGTTGTTTAGTCATTTCGGTCATATACAACTTTTCATGATCCTATTTGGAATTTTCTTAGCAAAGATATTGGAGCGGTTTATCATTTCTTTATCCAGCTCATTTTACAGATGAAGAAACTGAGATAAATAGCCCAGAGTCACATAACTAATAAATGACTGAATTTGAATTTAATTCAGGTCTTCCTGACTCTGTCTGTCTCTCTCTCCACTGTGTCATCTACCTACCTCAAACTAAAAAAAAAATGTAAAAGACAAAAGGTTATATAGATTTGTTGGGAAGATTTTCATTTGGGGAAGCACACTAGTCAAATAAAACAGAGCAAGGATATCAAATTTGGGTGTGAGGTGGTAGAACTTTTGTCAAAATGTAAAAAGATTGAACAAGAAAAGAAATATCTGGCAAATCTTTATGTGGGAAGCATGCATGGAGAAATTTTTTTTGCTAAGATTTTGTTCATACATAATATGATTAGGATTAGGACTACATAGCTTCTGTGCAAACTGGGTAAATTGAGTGGCCAATATTTTTGCTTTAAATTAACCTAACATTGAGTAGAGTTAAAGTTCAATATTTTTTATTGCAGGACATTTTTTGAAATGGTTAGTGGGTACTTGCCAAAGTAAAGTTAAATGAACTAGGTGACTATTTTTTTCATCAAAAGAAAGGGAGATTTCATGACAATCAGCAAGCACATGATCTTTTGGATCAAGTTCTAGCTTAGTACAAACTTACAAATTTATTTTTAAATGACTTCAATAAAGCAAGAATATGATCATTAACAGTAACTCTAAAGCTACATATATGAAAAATCTGTCATTAAATGATATCTGTCCTAATCCTACCTTGGTCTATTCTGATTTATTATTTTAAAGGAAGGGAAAATGAGGAGAAATAGAACTAAACTAGAGAAACCTCAGAAGACTTCTGTACTACATTAGTTTTGACCTAGGAAGGATACATCATTGTGTTCTTTTTGTTACAGTCTAAGACCATTTTGAATGTCCAATGATAACTGATACCAGTATTTGACAGAATCTTAGGAATAGTAAAAATACTTCTTTGCCATCTCCACCCATCCCCATGCACACAAAGGCACAAATAAATCAGTGTTGCATCAAGGATGTCCAGCCCTTCTATCTCTCCCTTCTTCCCTCAATTCCTGCCTTCCTTTCTTCTTTCTCTCCCTCTTTTTCTCCCTTCTTCACCTTCTATCCCTCTCAATTGCCTCCTCCTATAAAGAGAACACATTTGATCCATTTTCCTGTAATATTCCTGTAATAAAATAGAAGACAACATTCTTCATATCTCCGTATCTGGATAGGATCTGGATAGGATCTGGATATGGAAGATAAGAAAGTAATAGTTGAAAGACTAGAAAATAAAACTAGGAACAAGGAAAGAAATATCTGGTAAATCTTTATGTGGGGAGCATGCATGGTGAAATTTTTATGCTAAGATTTTGTTCATACATAATATGATTAGGATTAGGGCTATATAACTCCTGTGCAAATTGGGTAAGTTGAGTGGCCAATATTTTTGCTTTAAATTAACCTAACATTGAGTAGAGTTAAAGTTCATTATTTTTTATTGCAGGATATTTTTGAAATGGTTAGTAAGTACTTGCCAAAATAAAGTTAAATGAACTAGGTGACTATTTTTTCATCAGAAGAAAAAGAGATTTCATGACAATCAGCAAGCACATGATCTTTTGGATCTTCTAATAAATACAGCATTCATAAGTGAACCTGGTGTGGTCAAAAGTCACACGAGTCAAGTGGACTTTGAGTAGGGAAGTAGTGAAAGACTACATATCTATTGTCAGAAAGTTACCTAGCTAAATTCATCAAAGCAACTGTAATAATTTTTAACCCAAAGCAATGAACATGCATAATCTAAGGTGCAGAGGGTTTCTTAACTGTTTTGATGATAGGAATACCCATGAAATGAAATATCATTTGAATTAATGAAATACTGTAATCCTTTAACATTTTGGGCAAGGAAGGTACATGCTGTATTGTTAATGGCATGGATCCTAAAAGTTATTTTCAAATTTACCCCATTCCTATTTTTAAAATAGGTACAACTTAATCCATGTAGAGCAGGAGGTAGAACAGGAGGGCCATGTGGCCAGTTTCATGAACAAACTGTTGCAGGGAAATATGGTTATAAAAGAGATCATATGGACATTTAAACAGAAATTGTCACTTGGGAGAATTGCAGTAGTATCTGCCTAGGAAAGCACCAGCTTTGTATAGTTATTCAATATGGCCAGCTATGACAGCTATTTTAATTCTTCCTTAAAACCGAGGGAAAAGGTTGGAGAAGAGTGGAAAAGAGGGAATATGAGATGAGGAAAGGAGAACAAATAGGACTGTGAGAAGGGAAAAGGAAAGTAAAGATAAAAGACAAGATGAGAGGGAGAAAGGAAGGTAGAAGAAAAGGAGGATTGAGGAAAAGAAGAAAATAATTCATATTTGAGATAAAGAGGAGAGAGGGAAAGGAGAAGAAAGGTATATTAGCTAAGTGATTTAATCTGAAAAAAGGTCCAGGGCAGAAAGCCACACAGCACATATAAGATTTCCCCAAACTCCATAATCCTTTGTAAATTAAGCCTTTGCTCTGTAGCTTTACTTTTCACAGTCTTTATTTTTTCATTATTCCTCCTCTACCTCTTACTTTTCCTCCTTCTGCTCTTTGCCCTTCTTCTCCATAAAGTCCTTTACCCAAAATTGGCTGCATTTTGATTATTTTTGCTGAAGCTGTCCATTCTAAAACAAGTCCACCTGGGCAAACCATGTGTTTACTCCCCCCTCCCTTTCTGCTTAACTCCAGGCCATGAAGATGACCAAACAGAATGTGAAAAAATACTATGCTAGGACAAATAATATATGTCATGCTTATTTTTGTGAAAATGGGTCAGCAGCTGAAATTAAGCACTGGAAGGAAATTATTTGTATTTCAATCACCTGCCAAAAATAATCTCACATTTTCAGTAAAGATCTATCATGTATTTTCCTGGGAATATTTTTGCTTCAAAAACAAAGAGGCAGGGATGATACTTTACAGACCATTAGAACATTATATATTACTATCCTTCATTCAGTCAGGTCAAACCCAATTTGCCTTCTTTATATTCTCACATGATATATCCCATCTTTTATTTTTATAACTTTGCAAAGGTGGCTCCCCATGCCATAAATGTCCTCCAACTTCATTTCTGCTTCATAAAATCTCTAGCTTCTTTTAAAACTCAGATAAAAAGAGACCTCTTCCATGAAATCTTTTCTGATTCCATTAGAAAGTCAATACTGTTGACACCACCTTCCCAAAATGATCTCATATTTATTTCTCACACAGTTACATGTGGAAATGTTTTCTCTCACCATAAAATGCACTCTCTTTTACTGTGACTTTTGTTTTTGTATGCTTCCTACCACAGTGCTTGACACATAGTAGGTATCTAATAAATATTTATTTACTGATTTAGATACCAGCCTTTCCTCTTCCTCCTCCTGCTCTCATTCAACAAAGTATGGATAAATTATTAGCAAATAAAAGGAAAGACTTTATTCAGTCTTATATGTTCACTTCAAATTAGGAATCTCCAAAGAACTCAATCTAAGAGAAATGATGTCAAATGTTTTGGGGGAACCATGAGGTTTTGCCTTGTACTTGTAAGATAGAATGGAGGAGTCAATGAAAATAGATTGATTTTTTTTAAGACTTGTTTGCAGAGATTTGGAACTCCTTGACAGATTATGTATTTTATGACCTATATAAGATGATATATTTTGAAATAGCTGATTAATAAATAAACACACACACTTTTGATTAGGGGCCATAATTTGATAATTATCAAGCCATAACATTGAATAGTCTATGAAATGCTAGTCATGTCTCATTCTACTGTGTAGGAAAGTTAGTATCATTTCATCTCCAAATCATGAATATTTTTTCTTGACATCTTTTTATTGGCACTAAATTTAAAGGATTTCATGCTTATTACACTTTTATTTAATCCTTTCTATTTAATTTCTTTGTTGGATTTGATAAACTAGTATATTATCTTTACTTCCCTATTTCAGATGGAACAATATATTAAGGAAAATGCCTTAAAATCATCTGCCAGAATCACCTGGAATGGGCTGGATGTCTTATTAGAATACTATAATGGAAATAAAGGTAGTCTAGGCTCTAAATGTGACCTAAATAAATTATTAAATGTGCACAGAAGTATCAGACAAAGGATTTGGAAAATTAAAAGCAAATATAGGATAAAGGAGCAATCTCCACTCATATAATGTATTTCTCCCAAATTCAATTCACATAGAGTTAGGCATTACAAAAATTCTCATAATTAAGTTCTGTAATTTCAATGCTCATGGGGAAAGAATGTCAGTAAGAAAATTGTTAAATCTACAAAAATGGGAAATAACACAGGAACTAACCTTGGAAAACCCAGCTGCCTCCAAAGAGAGACTGTCAGCTAAAAAGTTACTAATAGCATATTTTTTCCAACGTGCATTGGTTTAGAAACAGTTTCAAAAGAAAACGTATTATACATTTACTTTCTGTATCAAAAAACTGTGTGATATAATGGATAGAGAACTTATATTGGAACCAGGAAGACAAAGACTCAAGTCCCATTTCTGACACTAACTGGCTTTATGACTTAAGGAACAAAATTTTAACTTGTCTGAGCCTTACACAGATTTCTAAGATTGTAAGTCACAGAGAAGATGTCATCATGCTTTAATAGAGGAAGCATCTTTAACTGGGGTTTCCTTATGTTAATCAAATTTCAAGTCCAATCTTTAAGCCTATTATGCACCACAATATATTATATGTATACTTGTAAGTTTAGCAGTGGTTGGATTGAGCTATAAATTTCATCCCAGGGATTATATACCTGGAGTTCTGGACATTTCAATTACTTCAGGATATAGCTATTCAGTTGTTGAGATTTGTGACAATAACAAATTTCCTGTCTGGATCTCACCAAGTAGTGATGGCACAGTGCTGAAAAAGTTCTGTGCTTTGAAATAAGAGGTCATCTTATTGTATCCCAAGCAAGAAGAAGTGAAAAGACTTAATACTTATTTAAAAGTACCCATACTATTGATATTATCTTCTCTTACTTCCAATCTTTCATGCCATTTTCAGGAACAAGTGGGAGAACTTGCCATAGGAAGAAGCCTGGAAATTTTCATTTCCAAATTGTGCACTGGCTGAGTCACCATATTCCTGACATCTCCTGAAACTTCCAAGGGAATTTTGGATGCATAGTCCATATAATGAACTCTATAAGTCAATTCATCCTCTATGACATATAAATGGCTATATTTAATAGTTGATAGGTAAAATAGACTGATGCATATTACAAGAAAGCATTTAAGAAGATCTATCTCTTGATACCTTGAGTGTCATTAGCAGAGGAGCAGAGTCTAGGTAGCAATATTCATACATAGAATATTAGGATTAGAAATGTTGATTCACTGACACCAAAATATCATTACTGGATCATTACTTATGAAATATGTCACTACTTCTGGAATGTTACAGACTCTCATTAGTGATTAAGAAATAAGGTTATCTTTGAGTAGACCCCCAAAATGGAAATATTTCTTAGTATCTGTCTTTTTAGGTAGTACTATACCTGACTGTCAGTATATATCAGTGTAGCATAAAACATGCAGAAATATTTTCTAATTCAAAATCTACTAATGGCATTTAAATACATGTATTATTTATTATTTATATAGTGCTTGTGATATATTCTAGTCTTTAAACAAGTTGAATATTAGACAAAAGACTGAGCATAAAATGACTCTGTTCTGTCTTGCTCTCTAAAAGCACTCCAGGGATGAACAGGATGAATTGTAGAATAGTGAATTAGAGAGTAGTGAAACTCATGCAGAAGAGCAGGTTATTCCAAAGTAATGCTGTAAAAAGGGTAGTAGAGATTTGGGACTAAGAGATCAAATGAATGGAATGGATTAATAATTTACTTATGGTATTCTTTGTTAATATTATAACTTAATAATGTCTCTGTCAATCAAAGCAAGATATAACCTGATAGGAAAGCATTTGGTCTGACCAAAAAGCAAGTAGATGTTGAGGCACTGGGAAAAAAAAATAAAAAAATAAATATATAAAGACAATGTTGTATGGTGGATAAAAAGCCAGAATCATATCATTAAAACATGATTTCAAATCCTATTCTTGACACATACTTACTTTATTACTCCAGCCAATTCAATTACCTTCTCAGTCTCCCTATCCCATTCTCCTGGTCAAAGAACTCTCTACAACTTACAGAACAAGTTTATGTGTGTGTTTGATATGGAAGTTTCCTCACTGGGAATGAACTCTACCGATAACAGATCTGGTTTCAAAAAATGCAGCTTAGATGTGAGCAGATTAACATAATTGAATCTTGCCACAAAAGATTTGTCTGTACATGAAGCTGATAGCACTTCACAGATATCATATTGTATCACTTCAAGTTCATTAACAGAAAGAACAATAATCAGATTCATCCATCTGTATCCTGTTTATACTCCCATTGTTACCTACTCTCATATTTTAAAAATAAGCTCTTCTTTATTTCAGGGCCAGTGACCAAAATAATCAAGTATCTATCCCCTATTTAAGTCACATTTAATGGTAATTGTCACTGTGCTGTTTTATTCTTCCAGACATTTTTTGTTTCTTTGTTTTTTATATGATCCATATAAAATTTGCAAATTTGTATCATTTTCATGCTACTGTAACTTCTTAAATTACTATTATCTTATGAGATTTCTGTGAAATGAATATTTTTAAATCTGTTCTTACAAATGTATTATAGTGTTTTAGCCAACTTGTATGACCCTTTTGAAAATATGTTTTGCATTGTAATCAAACTTCAATATTTCCATTCCTGAATTGCTTACACATTTCTTTGTTTGCTTGTTTTTGTATCTAAAAAAAACTGTCCATACTTGTAGGAATTTCTGGAAGTTTGTACCACTTCTCCTACTTAAGCAAGAACATTCAGTGTGAAATTTTGAAAAGAATTAGAATAACCTCTACATATTTTCTATGTAATTCTCTATAGAATCATCAATTCATTGAACTTTTAAGATATGAACACATATTACCAAATGGGTAATTCTTATATCAGTGTATATAAAAAACCAAATATTAAATTTTTAAAAAGTGAAATGAGGGAAATTAGGAATGATTTGAGTTGAAAAATATCAAAAATATCAAAATGTAAAACAATAACTCCTATTTGTATAACTTTATGATTAATAAAGCTACTTCAAGGATGCTATTTCCTTTTATATTTGCCATACACATAGACATTTAATTATTTCTATATTCAATTTAAACTGAAGATAAATTTTTTATTCCATTAGTGAGACTCTATGAGAAGCAACATAGCACAATAGGAAGACTATTGTATTTGAAATCAAGGGAATTAGATTAAATTTCAACTTTTATACTTATTAATTTTGCAAGTTCAGGCAATTAATATAGCATCTCTATCCCTTGATTTCCTCATTTGTAAAGTAAAGAAACTAGACTACATGATCTCTGAGCTACCCTCCAGGCACTGATTGAAATTGTGGTGACATTGTCTCATGCCAGTTAATGTAATTAATAAGTGATGTGTGCAGTCTAGTATTCTTTCAATATATGAAGCTCCAAAGCATTCCCCAATTACAGAAATTGTGTGTTTCTGGTGGAATGGACAGAACACTGAAGTGGAATTCATATATCTGAGTTCTAAGTGACCATAATGTCATGGGATAGTCTTCTGATTTCTCTGACTTCCTATATCTCTAAAATAATAGAATTCAACTCAGTGATGTCTGAAATTCCTTCTAATTCTAAGATTCTAAATTTGATCTTATGGTTTTCCTGACCTCATTCTTTCATTCTATTAAAAGAATGTTGATTTATATAAATCTGTCATTTTAGTTATGTTGTAAGGAAATGATAGTTATCTTCAGAATGATTTTCAGTTAATTATCATTAATGAACAAGACCTTTTTTCTAGAGTTGAAAGAAGTACAATAACTTTTCCTACTATTGTTAACATTCTTCTCTTTCATTCAATTTTAAATCTCAATTTGGAAATATAAGTACTTAAAACCAAAGGGGCTAGTTAATATATCAGATGTCAGGGTTCAAAACTATCATCATAGAGTAGATTACTGGACTGACTTGAATGAAAGAGGAATGTAAAGTATTATATTTAAGTTTAAAAAAATAAACTTTACAATTAAATGCAGGGTAGGTATGGAAAGTTAGCAGTTTGTCTAAGAGATCTGGAGGGAAAGATTCCTGGATTGTATGTTCTATCAGAGATAGTAGTATGATTGGAAGAGTACGTAAAAAAAGAGACATAATTTCTAAATGTATAAAAAAGTAATAGCCAAATTAGTATTCTACCATGTTCAGACATCTGGAATATGTCCCTGAGTACTGGACAAAGAAATATGTCATTTCAAACAGAAGGCAACTGGTGTAATTAAGGTTATGGAGTTAGAGGCAAATCAATGAGTAACACTTAGAGGATACAAAAAGGCAAATGAATGCTTAACATTGGGAAGAATTTCCCTAACATTGTGGAATAGACTACCTTAGAAAGATGACTTTGGAGATCTTCAAACAAAATTTATACAACCTACCTGCTTAGCTTATAGATTATTTTTTTTATATATGGTTAAATCTGATACCCATTTTGTTTTCCCAAAGAGGCCAGATTCTTAATGCCTTAATATTAAAATATTCACATAATCACAGAATTTGGGGTTTGAAAGAGACTTTAAAGTCAATTTATTATGTCCATCC
>JAJPUD010010937.1:19396-57919 GCA_023553655.1 Myrmecobius fasciatus | reverse complement strand
ATATATATATATATATATATATCACTCATAGTTTGGTTCTCACAACTATCATAGCTGGAGTAGGTTCTGAAACTTCATGGAAAAGACTGTAAAGGACATTTTATTCAACTTCTCTCTCAGTATAGAAATCTCTTCTAGACTGAGGACCCTTATATCTTCCATGCCTTACTCTTTCCTTTTTAAGCTGAGAATATAGGTAGTTATGACAAGTTAAATAAGCAATTACAACAGGCCATCCAAAAAGGTTACTGGGATATGGATGGAGAAGAGTGAGGGGAGTGAAGGTAAGAACTGTGGGGGAGGGAAGTCAAAAGAGGAACAAGACTTCAAGATTCTTTAATTCAGTGAAAGTGCTTTTAAAACTGAGAAAACTGCCCCACTGTTTTTCCCTAATAAAGTTCTGGAACAATAACAATTTAGATTTATATAGCAGCAGTGATACAGTGAATAGAGTGCTGTACTGATGATGATGATGATGATGAGTTTGAGATCTGAGTTTAAATCCTGCCTCTGATAGTTATCCAGTGCTTACATTAAATAAATTGACATCTTTGAGTCTCAGTTTCTTCATCTGTGAAATGGGGGATAATGATAATTGTAGTATCTACCTTACAAAGTTGTTGTGAGGGTCAAATGACATAATAAATTTTTTACAAGCTTTATAACCTTACATAAATCTCATAATTACTCACAATGACTTTCTGAAGTAGATAGTATAGGTATTATTATCCCAACTGCACATATGGAAAAACTGAGCCTTGGAGAAGTAATCTGTTCAGCATTGAAGTGTCAGAGATAGGATTCCAATGCAGCTTGTGTAATTTCCAATGTCAGAGTTTAAATGTTATAGTATGTTGCCCTTCTATAACAAAGCATAAAAAACAAATTAGTGATAATCAGTCAGTCATGACTCTCAGCTCTAGACTGGAATGGTACCTTGCAGATCACTGATGTTAGAACAGCCTAGTTCTTTGTCCCCCTGCAGTCGGTCAATCTGTGTCTGGAGGTCTTGGTGCTCACGCTCCAAAAGATGCAGGGCCTGGTTTAGCTGAAAATCTCTGCTGTCTGCTCCCTGCAAGGAGGAGGGACCCCCTCCCAGAGATGATGGTCAGTGCTGGGAGAGGATGAAAAGCTCTGCCTTAACCTGTTCTCATGTTAGATAAGCAAAGACTCTTAGAGATAGAAGAAGTTTTAGCAAAATTAGCAATTCTTAATACTAGAGCAAAAATAAAATATTTTGAGAGTGGTGTTGAGAGACTAATGAAAAGATATTATACTCCAATTCATAAGGGTCTTTTTCTGGATTCTGAAGAGGAGACAGACTTGCATACTGCAAGGCTATAGGCCTATGACTATGGAGAGTGAGAAGGGTGGGGTACAGCTATTAGGACTAAATATATTTACTAACTTGGTATTAAAGTGGATGATTTCTACCTCCTATAGGATTATAAGTGCTACCCTCCAAATTTTAACATCTTAGGGCAAATTTTCACTTGCTGTGCTCAAGTTTTAGAAAGCTAGGTCTATGGGAAAGAGTAAAACATTTCCCTATATTACTAGGAAGATAATCCATGTCACGTTGGAGAGAATTAGTTGTTATCCATTCCTTGTTTTCCTTACTTTGCAACCACTACTATTCTGCCTTTAAAAAATTAGCCCAATTTTAAAGTTGTGTAGAGTTAACATTTGTTGAGTATTAACTATTAGTTCTGTCTGTACTAGGTTTTGTGTGAGATAGAGCAAGAGAAATACAAAAGATATAATAAATTTTTCTCTGCTTTTGAGGTGTTGTCAGTCCTCAAAGACAAAGACTATGTAGGCAGAGACAGGGCATGCACATAAAATAAGTGAAAATTTATAAGGAAATCTATTAATAACTGAAACTTAATATTTGTGGGAAAGTTGTATAAACACAAAATGCTATTTGAATACACTTCTAGGATCTGTGATTTTGTTGTTGTGTTACTCCCTTCATTAGAGCTGTACTTAGGGCAGGATGGCTAGGATTTTGTTCTAGGATGTTGAAATTTGGAGGGCACAACACTTACACTTAGCATAAGACCAGCTGACATCAGCATCCAGTTAGTTAAAATAGGAAACTACCAGATGGCAAGTGTGTCCCCTCTCTGACCATTCACAGCTCCACATTCTCTGATAACCTCATTTCTTGGCAATAAAGAACTGTTCACATACATCCTTATGAAAATGATAGCAGAATCTTATATTTATATAGTACTTTATGATTTTTCTTCCCAACAGTCCTGTGAGACAGGTAATTATTAGTTCCATTTTGCTAATGAAGAAAGGGCTAGTAAGTGGTAGAGTTGGGACTCAGATGCAGATCTTTTGGATTCATGTCCAATGCTCTCTCCCTATAAGGCCATGATGTTTTATTTCTGAACTTCTTTGGTCAAATAAAGAGCTAAATGGAAAACATAAGAAGCTGATTGTGGGACTGAGAACGAAATTCCCTTAGTTTAGATCTGTGGTCCCTGGCTTAGATCCTCTTTTCCTCTAGTCCTTTCCTCTGCCTTCTTTGACTATACCTGCAATTTGGATTGTAGAACATAAAGCTGGCTCTCCAGTTCACTGTGTTTGGCCCCTAGATCTCTCCAGTCTTTTTTTAATGTCTCGTACTGTTCCTTCCACTGCTCACACTTGAGCTCAGCCATGGCCAGTGACCTCTGAGGGGATACAAAGACAGAAAGGATGATACCTCAGGATGGTTGCCTCACCTCCTGTCCTGTACCTCAAGCCAAGTCCTGCCCCATACCTGAGTGTTCTCTAGCTGCTGCTCTGCTGCTGTTTTTTCCTCTAGCAGTTTCTGCAGGGTCTCTTTTGCCTTTTGCTCATAGGTCTGCTTCTGGTCCTCCATTTCCAGAAGGACTTTTCTTGCACCCTCTTTGGAGTATTTCTGCAAGGAATAGAGCAAAACTGCCATTGGTCAGATATGTATACTTTTCCCTCCCAGGTGATAAGAGCTGGAGTGAGGATGGGACAGATTACTTTAGATTAAAGTTTTTTAAACTGTAAATCATGATCCCAGATGGGTTCATATAATTGAATGTGGGGGTAGCAAAAAAATTTGGCAATACTAAGAGGTACCAAATATTTCAGCAAGATTTAATTCTTTATGTAAAATAAACAAACATCTATCTCATTAGTATGCAAGTTTGCTTTCATCTTTAATAAATGGTAAAAATTCTACAAACAAAAATTGTTTTAAAATAAATTTATTTATGATTTTTTATCAATAAATGTTTGATTTGTATACTTATTTTATATACCTATATACCAAGGTCACATAAAAATTTCTCAGGCAAAAAGGAATCACAGGTAGAAAAAGTTTAAGAAATTCTGCTTTAGATGATTAAGAAATGGTGAATGAGAGAGAGAAGGCCTTTTTTACCTGACATCCCACTATAGGCATAAGAAAAAAGGAATTTGAATCAAATCAGTCATACAAATCTATGACTTACATGAATAAAGATGATGAATTGCTTTTAGGGTCAGTTTTTTATATTTGCCTTAACTGGGTAGTATAGTTATATATAATTAAAAATGCAAGATAATCTTAAATTCTTCCCCCTCCCAACTTTGAGCACTTACATTAAAAACTGGGTGTGTCTAAGAATTCATAGCATATCAGATCAAATGATGAAATCTCACTATGAAAAAGCTCTCAGGAAGTATTGATAAGCTGTCTAGTTTCTCCTTTCTTACCCTTTTCCCCCTTCCTCACACTTCACTTGTGCCTACTCCACATGACTCCTGTCAAGCACCAGCATAAATGGAGTTTGAGCACCCCTCTCTAGCTTGCTTCTTATATGATGATTTAAGTACTTTGTTGTAAATTCGAGGAAACTTCAATTCTCTTTCCTTTGTACATCAGCAAAGGAGTTACTAATGCTGAGTTGATTGTGTCACAAAAGAGTTGAAAGCAAGATTGGCCATAGATATACTGAATTGTGAATAATTAGGAATTAATTATATTTTATTTCCTTCCAGGAGCTAGGGCTGATATCAGAGTCCCAGTGAGCCAGATATCAGTTTGTCAGACTTCATTAAGAAGACCCAAATAATATAACCCTACCTTGTCAAAGCTCAGGGCACAAAAATTGTTTAGTGTTTACCAAGTGCCTCTTTTTGCGTTTCCAGTTAGATTTAACTTTCTCTTGGGCCCATAATATGGTGAGTATGAGATTCATTGGAAGAAAAAGAGGGAAGGAGTAAAGAGTGAAGCTGGACGAGATGAAAACTACAGAAGAAAGATGCCATCACAGAGCTAGGTCAGCTGGAATAAGTGTACTTCCATCACAGTGACTCTTCTGAGACACATCTCTGAGCTCCCAGGCAGGCTTTTTCTTTTACCGGTACTTAAAGGGTCCTTCAAGCTCATTACCTGGGTACAGGTGTGCAGCTGATTTTCCAGGGATCTCAGTTTGCACTTCAGCTTGTCCTCATTCAGCTGTCCCTAGAGAGAGTGTGGAATGAATAAATGTGAGCTTGGGTTAACCTAAAACCAGCAAAGAACTTTTTTACCACTTAGTCATAGCCTGCAGAAGCAAGGAATCACAGGATTTAAGTGGATAGTTACTTAACTTTGAAGGCATTAGAGGGTTGAAGGAAATGTTTAGTGAGAAATAAAAATTAAAAACATTTAAAAAAAGAGACTTAAGGAACTAGAATGATCCAAAGGACCTTTCCTAGTGGCACAGATATCATAGGATCCTAGACCTAGAGAATGAGTGAAGATACAGCCATTACTGGAAAGAATGGCCAAAGAGTGTGTCAACAAGGGAAAGCCAGGTTGGGTCATGCAGGTAGTAAGCAGTCATAGGTTAGATTTGAACCCATGCCCTTGGATTTTAGAACCAAAACCAGGCTAATGCCACCTCAAAGGCAGCAAAATTGTAAATTAGGAACCAAGAGCTTTGTCTGTGGGGGATAATCCTACTCACTCTTTTCATATACTTTTTCCCCACTTCTGGCCTGTTGCTCTTTCCCAGAGGGCAAACTGAATTAAAGTGTAATTTCTAAGAATTTAATCTTTAGCTAACCTCAGTTAATACTTATGATATTATTCATCCTAAAACAATTTCAATTTTATTAGGTGGTTCTTGAGGGGGCAGCTAGGTATGGTAGCTGTTATGATAGGGAGTGAATAAGTCCTCAGCAAAAGGCCATGCCCTTGCTAGAAACCCAGTGTCTAGGTGGCCCTAGAGAAGGGTAAGTACAGGAGAAGGCTTTTGTGAATTTAAGTGAGTCTTTGTTGCAATGGGCCCTGAGGCAAGCAGAAAGGAGTATTGACAGGATTACCTTGTAGCTCCTTGTCAAATTTCTAGCCTTGACAAAAGTATCATGACCCCATAGTTACTGTATCCAATCAGAAGACTAAGTTATGATGTCAACCCCTGAGGTTATTTTTCTCTTACTAAAAATAAGCTACTGGTACCTTCTTCCCTAGCTCCTTTTAGCCTGCTTACTAAGCATCACCATGGCTAGTTCATTAGGAACTTATGCTATCTTAATGGCATCTTACTCCTGGTTAATTGTGAGTTCTCTAGCTTTATAGTATTTCCTCTTGTTAATTGCTAGACGTTTCTTTTGAAAATTAGCCTCCTGTCAACAACATAATAAAAATTTTTGCCTTTTGATTTGGAGATGGTTTAAACCTATACATTCTTTTAATACACCTTGCAACACAAGTCAAAAACCCCAATATATATTTGGGGTCAAACCCTTGCTCCCCAACATTTGGTGGACTGTGGGGAAAATCCTGGAACTCTAATATATTGGGGGATTTGGCCCTTTTCTTCTCCTGTACTCCATCAGATAGAGGGCCCAGTCTGGAGTCTGAGTTCAAATCTAGACTTTGACACTTATTAATTACGTGATCCTGAGCAAATGACTTAATTCTGCCTCAGTTTCCTCATCTGTAAAATAAGAGAAAGAAATGACAATCTATTCCAGAATCTTTGCCAAAAAAACTCTAAATGGGATCATGAAGAATTGGACACAACTGAAAAACAACTGACCACCACCACCAGATAATTCTTAGATTTTAAGCCTTTATAACCTTTCGAAATGAATTTTTCATCACAGGGAAAGACATAGGCTTGGGAGAGCTCTGAAATACATCACATTAGAGCAATAGTGTCAAACTCAAAATAGAAATGGAGCCATGTAGGCCACATACTTATTTGGAAAATAACAAATCAACATTATCCATGTTTTATTATATTTTCATTTATTTTGTTAGACATTTCCCAGATTCATTTTAATCTGGTTCTGGCTGCACTTGAGAATTTTGCGGTTGCAGGGAATTTGGCATGGCTGTATTAGAGGTCTCCTATTCCATCTGTTCATAGAGTGGTAGATCTAGCAATTCATTAGAAATTCAATGAAAAAGTTACTTGCCAGGATGGGAATAGAGATGAGGGGAATGCATATAAATTTCATGAAAACTATTTTTATCTAGCATCCCTTAATGTTGTTGAATACAATTTTTAGAATTTTCACAACTAAATTATGAATCTAGAGCCATATGGGACCTTTAGATAATTTAATCTAGCTCCCATATTTTACAGATGAAGATATTGAGGCCCATTGAGGCAGAGGGACCTATCCATGGTCACAAGATGGTGTTAGGTGTGGGATTCTAATTTGAGTCCTCTGATTTTAAAGCCAGCACTAGTGCACCTCATTGCCTCTCTCATGATCCCTATTTTTGGCTCTAATAAAGTAGTAACATTATTTGGTAACTTGGTTTTTGGTCCACTAGATTTCCCCACATCTTGGGATTTATTAGTTTCATCTCTATTAAGGATTTTTCTGCTTTTTTAGAACAAGCCTCTGAGATTGGAGAGACTAATGTGGATTAATGATAAGGCATTGTGGATAGAGTGCCAGTCTTATAACCAAAAACCTGAGTTCAAACCCTGACACAACCATATTTGACCTGCCTGGACAAGATACAACCTTTCAGTGCCCATAGGCAACTCTCTAAAACCATAAACCTGTTAACTGAAGAGCAATTTCGTTAGTTCCACCAGCAGGAAAAAACAAATTCCAAACCCCAACAAAACCTTATTTTTCTTAGAAAAGACTATCTGTGTTGTACATGTATAATCTGTATCAGATCTCTTGCTGTCTTGTGGAGGGGAGAAGTAAGGGAGGGAGGGGGAAAAAACCTTGGAACTCAAAGTCTTACAAAAATGAATATGAAAAGCTATCTTTACATGTAATTGGAAGAATAAAATACTATTGAGGGGGGAAAAAGAAAAGGCTATCTGTGGTAATTGCTAATTTACTTCTTAGGGTTTCTTGCTCTAGCCTTTCCTAGCCCACTTCTTCAAATAATCTAGATTTATTTATTATTCATAACCCATTTGGCTTTCCTGGTTTAGTCCTAGGCTGGGGTGAGCTAGTAAAGGGCTAGGAAATGGGGATCTCTTTTCAGCCTCAGACACTCCTCTCCACACAAATCCCCTTTCTCCACCTCCACCTTCATCCAAAATAAGAACACCAAAGCATCAGTGAGATATTTCATATTTCAGTTGAGATGTTCTTCTCCTTTATAGTCTACTTCAGGAGGTAGAGAAAGCAGCATCATTCATCTTCCATTTTGATCTTAGCTAGTGGCCCCTCTTTTAGCCAACAGGAACTCCACCCTCTGTCCTTCCTGTCTTACATTTGTAACTTTCATCAACAACAAAAAATGAGTTGTTGAAATAAAGCAAAATAAAAATCTCACTTCTGTTTTTTTTTTCTTCTAAAAGCTTCATCTAGGCAAGTATAGATAAAAGAATGAGCAAGGAAATTTTACTGTTTCAGGCACTTCAAGGGCAACTCACCAGTAGAGTCTGAGGTCCTTAACCTCAGTCTCTTAAGAATTCATTTATCTTTTGTAGGACCAAATGTATTCATGGAATCATAGGCTATTAGTCCCAGAAGAGAAGTCAAACATCATGTAGTCCAAGCCCCTTATTTTATGCATAAAGAAAACAAATCTTAGGGAATGAAGTCCAAAATGACATAGCTTGTTAGTGCTTTATTATTTGCAGTCCTGGACTTTTCCCACTATTCTTTAGTTCTTTTGTTTCTGATCATGTAAAATACACTCAAAATGGACCAAAGTGTAAAGATTATCAGGAAAATAAAGTTGGGATAGACAAATTAGAAATAGATAGAGTGACAGAGTGACAGATAAAACAGAAAACAAAGTGAGGACAAAGAATAGAAGTGAGCCACTCTTCTCTTTTTGACCCTTGCCATATACCAGTTCAAACAGTGCCCTTGTTCTGGTGCTCTATCTCTCTCTATTTCTTTAAAAAAATTTAAAGAACATTTTTATAGTTATACACACACACACAGAGATAGATAGATATACATGTACATCTATATATATTTATAGGTATATATTTTTTTACATTGTCTAAATGTGACCTACTGACAGCAACATAATAAAATCTTTGCCTTTTGATTTGGAGGTACTCTAAGCCTACAAATTCTTTTGAGACAACTCACCTAGGACACTGGCCCAAGACCCCAATATAATTTGGGGTCCAATTCCATACCCCAACAAATGCATCTTATAAAAAATTCATTGCATCAAATGTCTCTGATAAAAGACTGATATTCAAGATATATAGATAATTGATAAACACATAAGATCAAAAGTCATTCCTTAATAAATAGTCAAAAATATAGTTTAAAGAAAAAAGAATTAATCTATCAATAACATATGAAAGAATTTTCCAAACCAGAGGTGTCAAACTCCCACCCCATAAGTTGCTGGAAAAACTCTCAAATACTACTTGAACCATATTAAAATGTAATTGGGACATGTTTAACAACATAAATAAAATACAACTCAATAACAGAGATAATGTTAACTTGAGATTTTCTAAGGCACCATATTGCCAGCAGGGATCCATTTTTACCACTCCTCTAAACCACCAACAAAAGAAAAGCAAATTAAAACAAGCCTGATGTTTCATCTTACACCAGCAAATTGGTAAAGATGATATTAAAAAAAACCCCAGAAATAGTCAATACTGGAGAATCTATGGAAAGATAGGCACACTAATTAATTGTTGGTGGAAAATTATTTGGAACCATGAAAGAAAAATCATTTAAATATTCTTATCTTTTGATCTTTCAAAATTCATACCCTTTGACTGAAGGAAGCCAAAGACAAAAGGAAAGGTCCCATATATACCAAAATATTCTTCCTTGCAAAAAACTATGCATTCTTTTGGCAAAGAGAAAAATTAAACAAAAAGTAGCTCCCCATGGATTGGGTAATGTGGAAATAAATGTAGTATAGAAACTGTAAGAAGCAATGAATATGGAAAAATTTATAGGTACATGTAAGACTTGCATGAATTGATGTAGCTAAGAGGGTAGAATCAAGAGAATCACATACCCTATGACTACTGTAATCTAAATTAACAAAGTTAAAAGGCATCTGAGCTCAGTTAAATGCAAAGACCAATTTTACTTTGTTTACAGAGAACAGATAATAAAACTTATCTCATACCTCAATGTGGGGATGGAGTGGAGGAATAAAGGAAGTTGAGACTATAGGTGTGAAATGTTGCCTATGGTGTCAAGTGGGGTCATTTTTTTCTTTTGTTAAAGGAAAAAGTTTGGGAAGAAGTTGTTCTAAAAATGTTTTCCTAAAAGTTGTCTCCTTAACTATTCTAAGGAAAAGTATATAATATTAATTACTTATGCAGAATGTGAATTTAAGTTAATACATTAACTGTCCCACTATTTTCATTTAAAAATCTTATTTATGTTTTATAGGATCATAGAATTTAGCACTAGCAGGTACCACCTTAGAGAACTAGTCCAGTCCTCTAATCTAAAAGATGAGGAAACTGAAGCCCAAGGAGGTAAAAGTGTTCAAAAGCCACATAATAGTAAACAGATGTGCTATCATTCAAGCCTAGGTTCACTCCTTCCAAGTTCAGTGCTCATTTTGCACTGATGTTGGAGCTGGAAGAGACTGCAGAATTTAGCTTGTCCAGTTCCCTTTCTTTTATAATCAAGGGAACAAGGGCTCACTTTCTCCAATTCAGTGTCCTTACTCCCAGGTCTTTGCAGTCCTTAATTCACAAATCAAAGCAAATCAAGACATTAAATGGTACCAGAAGTCATACTTCAACTCATGCTTTAGTAAAATCTCAGACCCAAAAGTACCTGGGAAAGGGACTGATAGGGTTCTGTGTACCACACACCTGCCAGTTACTTGTGGCAATAAGATGAAAAATAGAGGTAAATGATAAGGAAAAAGGTACACACCAAAAAACCAAAACAAGACAAAACAAAAGTCTATGACTTTTAAATAGATTTCCTGAAAAGTGTTTTGAGAGATCTCAAAAAGTATATGAACCTGACAGACTTGTCAAAAAGGAATAATTAATGAAGTGCATTTGATTGAATTTGTGGAACTAAAATGCAAATCAAAGTTTGACATCTTTCTTACCATTAAAGGTGGAAACTTCAGAGTGCCCTAGACTATCTGGCTTAACTTGCTCAGAATAAAATGTTATTTTAAAAATGGATTATTATCAAATGGCAGTAAAACATGATCTCATTGTCATTGCTTCAGATACAAATCCATGTGGCTGCAATATAAGAAAATAGAAGAAAATGGCAGATAGGATGTTAGTATTGGCTTCTATGTGAATGCTACTGAAAAACCTTGAAAAAACCAACTGCAGAATGCATTCATGTAAATAGATGAGCTGCTCCAGATTATAAAATACTAGTTTTCTAGCTTGGCACGGAAAGAATATCTATTTTTTGGCCATTAGAATGTTAAAAAATACATTTTGTGTTAATATTCTTTCCAATTTGTTAAGTCCTTGGTGGGAAGAGGAGGGAGGAAGGTCTTTACCACAACTGGTAAATGGTCAAAAAGTATGAGCAACAGGTTTTTAAAGGAAGAAATCCAAGCTCTTAATAGCTACATGAAAAATTACTATAAGAGAAATTCAAACTATTGCAACTTTGAGTTCTTATCTGATTGTCAAAGTTGACAAAAGGAAAACGACAGACTTTTGGAGGATCTTTGGGAAAATAACATTAAAATACACAACTGATGGAGTTGTGAATTTGGAACTATCCTCAAGAAGTTAACCAAATTGTTCATACCCTTTGATTCAGTAATACCACCATTCAGTCTGTACTCCAAAGAGATCAAAGAAAGAAGGAAAGAAGCTATATGTACCAAAATATTTATAACACTTCTTTTTATAGTGGTAGAAAAGTAGAAACTAGGGGGTACTTGTGAATAGAAGAAAGGCTGAACAAATTATAGCATATGATTATAATGGAATGCTATTGAACTATAAGAAATACTCAGACAATTTCACCAACATCTGAGAAAGCTTGTAGAAACTGATGCAAAGCAAAGTAAGCAGAACTAAAAGAATAGTTTATGCACGTGAAAAAATCAAACAGCTATGAAATAAATAAGAACTCATATCAATGCAATAATCAACTATATTTCTAGAGTACAGTGGTGAAGAACATTACTTATGTCCTATCAAAGAGATAATGGACTCAAGATACAAATTAATACATGTTTTCAGATATGATTAATGTGAAAATTTGTTTTGCTTGATGATTCTCATTTGTTGCAAGGTTTCCCTGCCCCAACCCCTGTCCCCCAATCCACCCAAGGTAGGAGGAGGTGGGAGGGAGAAAAAATTATTGCTTATTAATTGAAGAAAATAGTTTTTTATACAAAGCTTTCAATAGATATTTAAGATAAGATCCAAGTATTTAGGAAGCTCATGATGCATTCTTCTTGTGAAGACCTTTATAGATTCTTAGTTGGATTTAATAGTTGATCAAGGCAAAGATGACCAATTAGTTCCTTACAGCAAAACAGTTAACTTCTTGACAACTTTATAACTGCCTGAGCAGAACAAAAAATTCTGAATGGATTCAGATTGCAAAACTGTCTACTACTTCTCTGCAACTTTTGTTAATGATCACATCAGACATCATCCCAAATACCTGATTGCATAAAAAGTTCATTTATGAGAAATCTCACACTGATAATAGTTAACATGAAAACAAAATATTTTTGAAAAGAGGATTATGTATTAAAATTATTGTCTGTGAAAAGTCCCTTTCAGTTTTGATCAGAAGGCCCGTAAACTTCTGAATAAATGAATGAATAAATAAATAATTTTTTTCAAGAGACAGTGGCCCATGGGGAGAGCTATTTTATATGAGGTTAAATTGTGCTGAACATCAAAATTTCAATGTTTTCACAAGCTCCAGTATTCCCACAGGGTTCTCTTCCCACAAACCCTTCACGACCCACCAGTGTTCAGCCCTGTGGATGTGAGGTGTTAAGGGTGCAATGAGTACCCCATGGCAGAGGAGCAAAGATCAGTCATACACACCTGATATGGTTGCTGTTGAGGAGTATGGGCTTTGCAGCACCCGATTCTTGAAACCGTTTCGATTTTTTCCCCACCTTTGTCCTTGTTCTGTTCACCAGAAACATCACCACCTCACCTCACGGAAGTGTCAAACCACAACTCATTTCCTCACACCAGTGAGTCTGTGCCAGAACAGCCAATCCCGTCTCCCCACTAGCTTCAGTTCTCTACTCAACAGCATCTGGAGATCTCAGCTCATGGCCATTTGGAGATCACCAAAGGAAACAGCTTAACTCTTCAGCTTCATATGCTCTGTCCTTTCAACTCTCACAAGTGGTTTCCACTTCAGGAGTATTGAGGGACTTTCCAGATGAGCCCAGCTTGAAAGGGTTCTCATTTAAAAAAATTAGATTTTGGCTTCCTCTGATAGCTAGTTCATGGAGAAGTATTCTGTATGTATGAGGGGACTCATCTCACCCAATAAAAGATGATAAAACAAACTTCTTGGAGTTTGAGGATGGGTCAGACTCTTAAAATTATTGTTTCTTTCCAAGCCATGTAAACCTCTTGATGGATTACTCGTTTTCAGTTAAGAAAAGACCTCTGGGGTAAAAGTCAGTTGAGTGGGAGAGCAAGCACTTTCAGGAGCCTAGTAGACTAATCTGAGAATGTTCTACTTAAAAACAGGAAATTGGAGGAGGGGTGTTATGGGGACTCAGTCAGAGGAACCACTGCTCCCCCTTCTTTAGTCTAGAGTGAAGCTTTTTCTTCTTTTCCTTTTTGGATAATATTGATAGCTTGTCCAGGGTCTGGAGTGAAAAAAATTTTTCTTCTCTTCCTTGCTGGATAATATTGAGTGTCACAAATCTTGTGAATGACTGAGGCTGGGTATGAATTCCAGTCTTCTTGACTCCAGGGTCAGCACTCCATCTACTTTGCCACCTAGCTGCATTTAGGTTGACTCCTACTCATCCTTTAAAGCTGAGCTCATCACTTCTTATTGGAAGCCTTCTTAAATCCTAATAATGGCCACGTTTTTCTTCTTGGATTTCACACAGCTCTTTGTTTATCACTATCTTCTTAATAAATGTTTAATGTTTTTATACTTTTCAATACATATCCAGCACTATCCAGGTCTTATTTTTTAGGCATTTATCTCCCTCCTCTCCTGTAATTAATCTCAGTGAGGGTCAGAGCATCTCCCCCAGTATCTAGTATACAGTCACAAGGATGCTGCTTAATGGAGTTGAATTGAATTTGTCTATCCCAGCTTAATCCAGGAATTTAGGCATGTAATGTGTATATTACTTTACAAATGTTATCTCATTCAGTAAACAGCCTGAGGGGGAAATAGGACTGCTCTAGCTCTAGCTCTACACTTCAAAAAAAATTATTTCATTTCAACCCAACTAAATAAAGATGACCTCGCAATGTAGTTTATGGCCAAAGGGACACAAAATAAGAGGGTGGCCTAAGCAGAAAGCCCGTGACCCTTTCCCTAGGCTTGGTTCAGTTTGTACACCTTTACAACAAATTTAGCTATTCAATTGTCTCATTAGCATGCAGAGTCAACTCTTTTGAGGTGACATATTGTGGAGCCAGAGGACTTGAGTTGATTATAACTTGCTTCTGATACTAGCTGTATTACTTTAGCTAAATCACTTAACCTTGCCTTTGTCACTAATTCCTTGTGTGTCCTTGTTGGGTAGGTACAACTTCTGGCCACAATTGTGGTGGTGGTTGTTGTCTGTCCTTCGTTTTGGAACCGTGACATCAGGGAGGTAATGCCATGCAATGCAAGTGAATTGGATTTCAGTGAGGGAGGGCTATGCAAAGTCACTGCCTCACTTTCCCCTCCAGAGCCATCTGGATCTAGGAGCCAGATACAGATCAGAATGCCTGGAGATGGCTCTGGATGCAATGGGAGACCTTGGCCTTTTTAAGCTAAGATAAAAAGCTTAGCTTAAAAAGTCTCAGTTTGACTGAAGCTACACTCATTCAGTGATTAAGGATGAGTAACAATTGAGGCAAAGAATGGTCTTTTTCACCTAATAAAAAAAAAATCAAAATAAATGACCTCTGTAAAATGAGAGTGATGGTAAATTGTCCCTTCTGTCCCTGACAATCTATGCTCTTGTAAATGTTTGAGTAGGAGGGTGAGAAATGGAACTAGTATAGGGTAATTTTGGTTTTGTCTGAGCTGGGAATCAGACTCATTATTCCATATGTGGATACTTGAAATTTAATTGAATTAAATGTTTAGAAAACTTAATTCATTTGTTTTGCTGAAAGAAAAAAAAGGGGAGATTCTTGTTTTTTTTTCCTTTATTTTTGAGATTCTAGTTTTTAGTAGATCCTCAAACATCTCTTTCCATGACAACATTACCTTGAGTTGGGACTCAAGAAGAGGATTCTGTTTCCACTAATTGTGGGGGATGGCATTGCTGAAAAGCTATTTAGCATGTCTGGACCTTAGCTATGACTTGGGCGATGCTGTCACAGGACCACCCAGCATGGCATGTCCTCATCAGAGAAGATGCTGAGCTTTATGAGCAAAGCAGAATTGAATTAGACCAAAAGAAATGCGAGATGTGCAAAATTAGAGAAGCTACTCCAAAAGTTCACATGGACTATTGTGTCTGACTTGTGGCAGAGCACTCAGAGCTGGTATTGGTCTGATAAGCCTCAGTGGGGTACACTGTAACTGGACTCTAATATAGTGATGTCATTTTGATCCTCTTCAAGAACAAAGGACAACAATCAGCCAACCAACCAACCAGCCAATCAATCCCATCCCCCTACATCTGTCTCTTTCTTTTCTTTTCTTTCTACAATAGCATTTTATTTTTCCAAATACATGTAAAGATAGTTTCAACTTTCATTTTTGTAAGATTTTGTGTTCCAAATTTTTTCTCCCCCACTCCACCTCCCATTTCCCTAAGACAGCAAGCCGTATGATATGAGTTATACATGTACAATACTTTTGAACCTATTTCTATATTTATCATGTATCATGTCCATTTATCATGGACAAAAATGATCTTAAACATCTTAGCTTGACTTACAATATCCTTTAAGGTCTGTTTCGAGCTTAGCTTATCATTTCAGATATTTCACATTAATTTCTGTTACACACCTCTTTAGTCCCTATCTGCTTTTATGATTCAGATCAGGTGTCACCACAAAACTTCTTCTAGTTCTCTTAGTTGTTGTTCTTTACCTCTTCAAGTTTTTTTTTTTTAAACTTATCTGTGTACATGTTGGATGACGCAGTAGAATGTAATCCTCTTGTAGGCAAGGACTGTTTTCTACTTTTCATCTATCACAATGCTTCACATATAATAGCTGTCTAATAAATACTTATTGAATAGAATGGGTCATGTACATGGAAAGGACTTGTCCTTACCTTCCAGTACCTGTCAGAAGCTTGTAGTAGTGTAGACAAGAGCTCTTGTAGAAGAACCATTTTATGCTTCAGAACCAACTCTCTCTGTAGGGCTTCCTGGAAGTGAAATGAAGCAAGGGTAAATTAAACTGAGAGGGACAATAGGTCTGACTGGTAGATATGTATTGGGTGCTGGCTTATTACTTACTTTGAGGTAGTCAGAAAGCTGGATAATTTCCTAAGGAGAAATAGAAAGATATTAAAAAGAACTTAATATTCATGACCATGTAGGTCACTAGGATGGTGGAAGCATATGCATATAATAATTTGTACATGTGCCTAGCACATAGTAGACACTTAATAAATTATTTGTTGATTATGTGTGAACTTAGGCAAGTGATGCAGCAGAAAGGTCATTGTATTTGAAATAAGTGCATAATAAAAGCTTTTCCAATAACTCATTCATTAATTTGGATCCTGGCTTTATTTTCTATTTGTATGATCCTGGGAAAATCACTTAACTTGTATCAGTTCTTCATCTGTAAAATGAAGGGGTTAGATCAAATGATCTTGTAGGTCCTTTCTAACTCTAAAATTCTATGGGATTTTGATATCCATCCTGGATTTTACCAAGGTTGTATTTTGTCCAACTCCTTCATCAATTCCTCTACTCTGTAAGAAATGTGTCTTATTCCAACTTGGGTTTCTCTTACCTTATCCAGGACTGCAATTCCACAACTGAGAAAAGAAAAAGTAATAGGAGATAACTATTGGTTTGGGCAAAGTTCTCTGCATCAATGCATTAACCTCTTCCATTCTATTCCCATAGCTTATGGTTCCCTCCTCTTCTAATATTAAAGGAAAGGAATATTACACACACCCATATATGTATATGTGTGTATACATACACACAATACATATAGACACATAACACACACATAAATACACACACATAATCCCTACCCTCTCTTTTGAGAGCATATATGATATAGAAGGAATCTGACTAGGGGAATAGAAAGGTGAGAGGTTTGGGATCAGGAAGTAACCATGGAAATACTCACTCAGTTTGCTGGCTGGCATCATTCTTAATTGTCAGTTGTATTCCTAATGATTTTGTCTGTGTACCTGAGGAAGAGAGAGGAGAAGCGGAGAAGACTTGTTGGGGTGAAGCTCTGACTCTGAATCTGTCAGAGGAATAGGAGAGAATAGTCTTGGAGAAAGATCAGCTGGGGTATAGTAGTATCCATTTCCAGTAAATTGGGATTATTGCTAGATGTCTCTCTGCATAGCCCTATATCACAGGGGGAAAGGACCTCTTCATACCTTGATGAAGTGTGTGTGCCTTTTTTATTTGCACCTCCACTGGTAAGAGTTTTGAAGTAGAAGTGTTATCAGAGGGATCCCTATAGTTTTCTGGGGGAGGGTGGTGTTGGACTGAAAGGATCTTGGTCTCAGATTCCTGCAAAAAAAAATCAAGTGATGATAAAGACCAATTTCCAAACCTCAGGAGACTTTCCAATCTGCTACAAAGAACTGAATTAGGAATTTGATCACAGTATAGTTCCAGGATTTTAGCAGGCTGAAATTTCTTTTTTTATTTTTTAAATGATATTTATTTATTTAATACACCGCCCAGTTCATTTAAACAAAAAATTCAAAACAAATTTTTTTTGCACTTAAAATTTTTTTTGAGTTCTAGATTCTCTCTTTTTCCCCACTCAAAATTAAGAAACCACATGTGAATTATGCAAAACATTTCCATAAAAGTCAATTTGTGATAGAAAACATAGATATCCCACCCCAATGAAAATTAAAAACCCTTAAGAAAAATTAAGTTAAAAAGAAAGAGAGAGATAGAGGAAGAGAAAATGCTTCAGTCTGTATTTAGACACAATCAGTTCTTTCTCTGGGTATGGATGGGATTTTTCATCATAAGTCCTTCAGAGTAATCATGGAAAATACAGGCTGAAGTTTCAATAAGGATTAATAGTGTGCTAGGACAAATAGAAAAGAAGCTAACAAAATCTTAAATTATAATTAACAATGGAGGTATAGCATTCAAAATTAGGTCTTGCTACATTATATTATAGACAGACCAAATTGGAAGAATGTGTCCAATTCTATGTTCCACATTTTAGGAGGGACATTGACAAGTCTTTTATTCAGGGAAGGGTGACAAAATGGCAAGGAGCTTCCAAACCATGTTATGTAAACACCAGTGAAAAGAACTGGAGATATTTAATCTAATGAAAACTAAATGGGGGTGGGAGTGGAGGAAAGGAGAGAGGCACAATAGAATAGTTCTTTTCAAATATTAGAAGTGCTATCTTTTGGACAAACTCAAGAGGACAGACTTAGAATCAATAAATGGGAGTTAAAAGAAGGCAGATTTTGGCTCAATATAAAGAAAATTCCTCAGAGCTGTGAATCTTTGGGCTGAATCAAATAGGAGTTAAATGACCTTTTAAGCAGGAATTATGTAGAGAAAATTTATAGTTCAGGTAGGAGTTGTACTTAACGATTTCTGATATTCCTCCCAAATTCTCATATTCCATAATGAATATTGTACTAGAAGGGGACAGAAAGTTTAGGGAATCTTATCAGATTTAGAAACTCTAAGGAAAGTAAAGTATAAATGTGGTTGAAAAGCTGGGAGACAGAATGCTCTGGTAAACAATTTCATTTTTTTAGGAGGGTAAACCTGAAAACCTCTTTCTTCTCTTCTTCTCTTTCTCTTCTTTCTTTATGTCTTGCCCAAGCTAGTAGTACAATGGTCACTTACAACTCCAAATCCAGTTTTATTTGCTTCCTTTCGGACCTGGCACAGTTGGCAGAATCCTTTAGAGATTCTAATGTAACTTTTCTTCCAGAGACTTACCATTTTGGTACTAGATTTAATATGGACACCTAATTGGTTTCTCCATCTCAGTTCAAACTTCTGAATTCAAGTGATGCAGCAGCCTCAGCCTCCCTGATAGCAGAGCTTACAGGTGTGTACCAACATGTATGTCCAACCCTATTTATTTAAAAACTTTTTGAAGATCTTCCTAAAATATATCAAATACATATTTATTTTGGGAAGGACAATATAGAATGGAATATTATATTATTTCCAATAATCTGGTGAAAGTATTTTCATTTTTTTTCTTGTTTGTTTGAAAATCTCATGGTTTCCTAGGGCTATCATTCTGAACACAAGGTTCTTTCAACAACAGTCTGATTAATTACAGATGAATCAATCAAGGAGTAATGATATAGGGGCAGCTAGATGGTATAGAGGATAGAATACCAGCCCTGAAGTCAGGAGGACCTGAGTTCAAATCTGGCCACTTAACACTTCCTAGCTATGTGACCCTGGGCAAGTCACTTAACCCCAATTGCCTCAGGGAAAAAGTACTGATATAGATAAAATATGTACTCTGGATCCCATGCTTTTCTAGCCAGAGTGGGAATGTCTGAGAAAACAGAAAACATTTTCAGTGCCTTCTCTGACCTCTTAGGATTTGGAAAGGCAAGATTAACACAAATGAAACAAGGAGAGAATGATACAAAGACAAACCTATAGTACCAATTCTAAATACTATCGAGAAGAACCTGAACTAGGTATTTAATGGTAGATAGGATTTGAATATGTAGAGAAAAGAAGGGCTGAAGGAGAAGTCCACAGGTTTGGAGGTGGGAATGAACATTCTATGTTTAGGGGATATCAAGGAGGCCAGTTTGACTGATGATGAGGGTTTATATGGTAGAGTAATGTAGATGTAAAAAAGGTGGCTGATTATTTGGACTATGAACTAACAAACTGTAGGAACAGTTTTGAGTCTGAACATCAATGTGATATAGTGGGAAGAGGACTGACTTTAGAGTCAGAGGACCTGTGTTCATATCTCACCTCTGACACTACAGTATGACTTTGTACAAGCCACTTAATATCACTGAATATCCCTGAATGAGGTGGACTAGTTGACTTCTGAGGTGTCTTCTAATTCTAGATCTGTTATTATCTCTGCCATATAGTTATTTCTCTTTCTCCAGGCCCAGCTCAAGTGCCACCTCCCCTTATTGCTTTTCCTAATTCTCTTAGCTATAAGTGATGGCTTCTTCCATGGAATGCTAATTTCTCCTCTGCCTCCCCACCTTTCTTATTTACTTCTTGTGTTCTCACTTATATTATAGTTACTATAGTTCTCATCCTTCTAGTAGGCTGTCAGTTCCTTAAAAGGCAGACACAACATTATTTTTCATCTTTGCATCCTTTGTGCCGATTACAATGCACATATGTAGCACATGTTGAAATGAATAGGAAAGTGGAAGGAAAAAAATCTTTCAGAATGATAGTCCTAAGGACCCACAAGTTCTTCAGTCTAAACAATATTAGCAATTACAACAAAACTCTTCCACCTGTATTATTGATATGATCTTTCATTTTATATTATCCTCACCAAGAAAAATATGTATTTGATATATTTTAGGAAGATATTCAAGAAGTTTTGAAATAAAAAAGATTGGCCAGCCATGTCAATGTACACATTTTGGAATAAGCCCTGCTATCAAGGAGGCTGAGGCTCCTGGATGGCTTGAAATCAGGAATTCTGAACTGCAGTAGATTGAAAAGCCAATTAATGTCTGTATTGAGTCCAACACCAAAACAGAGAGCCTTATCTCTGATAAGATTAGGCATGTTAAAATGCAGTTTTACAATAGAGCTGAAGGAAAAAGGATTGATTTAAAAATGACTTTTAAGGGAATTTATCTTTTTTTTTTCTTTCTCCCCTAACCCCAGACTAGTGCAAGTAGTGTGGAGAACATCCCTTTGTAGTGGCTACCTGTTGTTCAAATGATGACTCCATGACACTGCACAAGTTGGATACCTTGAGGTCATCTTCTTGGCTTTCCTTTCTTAAGAACTCCTGAGTCTTGGATAATGAGCTTTTTACTTTCCCTTCTACCTCCAAATTCCTTCTCTTAAAAAACTGCTGTTGACGAGGGCTCTGGATTTGCTCACTGTGGAGTCTTCTTCTGGTCCTCCTCATCTGGCGGCATGCAGTCACGTTGGGGCGGCGCCGACGGCTCTCTCGGGTCTCCTGTCGACGCTCACACTTGGCCTCATAGGTCTCAGCACCCTGGCCCAGTCTAGATGATGTTTTGGAGTCTGGGTAGATCATGATGCTTTAGTGTCCTGTCTGGTTGGGCTCTTGGTTTCTAGGACAACTCTCTTATCCTAGAACCAGCCAAGAAGCAGAAAGAGAAAACAAAGATTTTGTATGATTGGAGCAGAAAAATCAACCCAACCCAATCCCCAAAACCCTTTTCTTGTAAGGAAGAGGGACAAACATGGAGAAAGTGGAGTGCTGTTCAGGAATCTGACCTCCTGAATCCACTGACATTTTCTTTCTCTGAAGCAAGCTCCTACTTTTCTTCTACCTTTAGCCTGTAATTGTAAAGTGGAAAGTCTTATTTTTCCTTTTGCATCCTTTTTAGTCAAGAATGCCATGAACATGGATTAAATAAAAACTAATGAGATTTCATGTTTTGGAGGATATGAGTCTGTATTGAGGTCAGAATTCATTAAAAAATATAAATATAAAAATAAATATAAATTAAAAATAAAAAATAAATTTTTATTCATATTATTAGTTTTATATCTCTTAAATTTCTTCCCCAAAGTCATTTTTCATAATAATTTCTCAAAATAAAAAAGGGGAAATTCTACAAAAAAACCTAACTTTTTAAAAAAAACTACCATTATATGCAATGTTCAAACTCAACAGTCCCTCAATTCTGCCATGAAGGAGAAGAAAGAAGAGAAGAAGCCCTTATTAAACACCTACTATATGCCAGTCACTGTGCTAAGCATTTTACATTTGATTCTCCCAACAACCCAGGGAACAACCCAGATATTGTTTTATATTTTACAGTTAAAGAGACTGAGGCAAACAGACATGCTCAGTTAGTAATTGTACTAAGTCACATTTGAACTCAGTCTTCCTGATTACAGACCCAATATTTTATCCATTTTGTCCAGCTGCATTTAACTGTAGTGGTCAAGTGCCAATTTTTCAGGACCTTCTTAAGATTTTCTTGAAGTTTTCCCTTTTTATTCTCTGGACTATATAGCATTCTTCCCTGAAAAAGGGAGTTAATACCTTCACCCCATCTCTAGAATAAAAATATCACTAGAGATTGTCAAGGACCATTCTTAAGCAAGTAAGCCTTGTCTGAGCCAAAGTTTTAGATTGGAAATCCCACTTCTGTCCCTCCATGGTTGAATCTAAATCAACATTCATTTCTCTTATATCCCAAACTCCAGTCTCAGTTCATGAGGCAGCAACTGACTTTTACCCTCATTTCAAGTAATCATTAAGCTTTAAGATTACTGCTATATGCACGGAAGGGTATAATTCAAGCTTTAGATTTCAGTTTCTGGCTCAATAACTCTAGAAAGTGGATTTTTAAAAAAGGCAATTTGCTAACTAAGGCTGTGCCTGTTTCCTAAACCTGTATTAGAACTGCTTGTCAACTCTCTCTGGATCATATACCCTTAGCATCACCAAATTTCATCAGATCACATAATTATAGATATGGAACTAACTTTGAATTTTTGCCAGAGGCAAAGGTCAAACTTTTGTACTTCTGCATGGTCTCACTTCTGACCTAGTGTCTAACACCAAGACCTAAGGCTCTTGTTTTTTTTTTTTTTTTTGTTTTGTTTTGTTTTTTCTTCTTCTCCCCTCCTATTTCCCTTCCTGCACCCCCACCCATTGCCCCACCTACCTTCCCTCTACATCCTGCTTGTGGTTATTATACAGGCCTTTCATTTCCCTCTCTGGCAGCTGCCAAAATAGAAATAGATGGACCCTCAATAAATTAAGCCTGCTGTGGATTAGAGGAAATTGTGTATCTTGTCCCCTCACTGGCTACTGTAGGATGTGGTATTCACTAAGCTGGGTAGGAAGTGGATACTAGTCCAAAATTTGAAGTGGCCTGTAATATTAGGGCAAGGAATAGGATAGGGAATGTTCCTCTTTAGTCTGGGTATAGCTGCTGTCCAGACTAGCACAGACATGACTGGGATAGGAAGAGGAGGATTGAAAGGTGGGGGACAGGCCACCTGATATCCACTTTGTCTGAGGTGGTATTCTAGACCATCACCTTATTCTGCTTCTGACTGTTACCAATTCTTACTTTTGCCAGTTGACTCCCAGGTAAATTTACTGGGGTAAATGTACTGATTAATTGACTTTCCTCCCCCATGGAAATTATAGAGGGAGATGACACAATACTGTAACTCAGTTGGCTACATTGATCCAATTAATTGCTCAGTTCTTCACTTCCCAATGGGTAGGTATAGTGAATGTTAAGAGAGGGAGTCCTGGTAGGATAAGTTTCCTCAAAATAGAGAAATTCTTAGATTCCTATAGTCTCAGAACTTTTTCTAGCTTTGCCCTGTTTCCATATCATTATTGCTTACATATAATTATATAAGTAATATCATCATAATTAACATTTATATAGGCTGACTCTGTGCCAGGTAGATGTCCAGGTTGTTTCTTCTGATAAAATGTAAACTCTGACTCCTTGGGGACAGAGACTTTTTATCCTTTTTGTTTGTTTTCTTAGTGCCTGTCACAGTGCTTGCCGTATTACAGGAGCTTGTTATTGATTGATTGACATATCCAGCCTCTCAGTTGGATCCTTTTAGATAATAGTGACCAGAATTATCTTTGGCCCTAGATAGATACTTCTGGCTCTGAAATGCAAACAATAGGACTTGGGTTTCCATGGAAAGAAGCCTAGGAACTGGAGACATAGGCAAGGGAAGTGAAAGAAAATTGAAAGCCTATGATACTCTGTATTCTGAGTGGTTCACAGAAGGATCAGACTGAGAAGATACTCACTCTTGGTTAAATGTCTGGTTTGTGGCTCCTAGAAGGAATACCTGCTGCTTAGTGTGGACTACAGTGGACCCAGGAAGGGAAACAGTGGTATTGTTATTTCCCTTCTTCCTAAGAAGAACTGGGTCAAAGGGAGGTGCTCTTAGAGGATGGGGAAGTTTGTATCTTTAGACTGCTTAGCATCTCCCCCTCACCTTGGTCACTCCATTGATTTTGCTCTCCCCCATGGGTTGGCACTTCCAATTCCTAAGGGATTTTATGCTAACAAGACAGTTTGCTGAATCATCAGGGCTTCCTGCATGAGTAAGAGTTAGAGATAGGCAAACATGGAATAAAAGATAGAATGCCCAATTTGGAGTCAAAAAGTTGTTATTGTCACTATTATTGACAGTTATTTCATCATGTCCAACTCTTCATGACTCTGTTTGTATATATATATATATATATTTATATTGGCAAAGCTTCTGGAGTCATTTGTCATTTCCTTTTCCAGCTCATTTTACAGATGAGGAACCTGAGGCAAATGGATCAATTGACCTGCCCAGTGTTACACACCTGGTAAGTGTCTGAGGACAAATTTGAAATCAGAAAGATGAATCTTCCTGAAGACAAATTTGAATTCAGGAAGATGAATCTTCCTGATTCTTAGCCACTATGCAATCTAGCTGCCCAAAGTCAGGAAGGTTTTGGTTCAAATATTGCCTTAAATGCTTACAAATTGTATGATCCCGAATAAATCAATTAATCTCTCTGAATTTCAGTCCCTTACTTATAAAAATGAAGGGATTGAACTAAATGGTCTCTGGGATCACTTTTAGCTCTAAATAGGAGTTTCCACAGTCCCTTCACCAAGATATGTGGAATTCAGGCTAGAAGGAGGTCTTGAGAGAGCACCTACTTTATTTACATACCTTCAAATAACCTGATTTCTAAACCTTTATGGAAGGATGACTATATTTCCTTCATTCATTCATCATAACTGAGTGCTAAATTTGTAATCAGAAGACTTAAGTTCTCGTCTCTTCCATTTATTACTTATTACTCATTGGGCAAGTTACTTAATCTCTCTGGGTCTTAACTGCCTTATCTTTAAAATGAGAGGGTTGGACTAGATGCCCTCTAACATCCTTTTCAGCTTTAAATCTGGGATCCTATGAGATTCTGTAAACATATATTTGTTACCTTTCTTACATATCATTTTAAAGAGGGATGGAAATTAACTTTGCTCTCACTGACTGGAGCTTTTGGAATTTAACTCTTTTTCAAGATCTTCAGATCACCCAACAGTATTCATTTTAGTGTTTCTTTCTTCTTCCCCAAGCAAATTAAACATGAAAGCTTCCTCTGACCCACCCCAAAGTCAGAGGCCAAAATACAGATATGGGCAAAAATATACCAGCTTCTTCCCCAGTTACCTTTTGTCCCAGATGCTTTCAGGCCAGCAGCAAGAGGAAGTATTCTTAGGAGCAGCAGTGTTGGGGCCTTAACATTCCTGTTCTCTAGGGGATCAAGTTTGATTCTGGTCTCAGATGGGGCAAGAGAAATGGTTGAAGTTTGAGGTTTTCAATCCTCCGTTTCAATCCTTGCTGACATTTTCCCTCCTCCACCGACCTTTCTTTTTTCACTAGTCCTGTTGAAACAGGAAACAGATGAAGTCACAGCACTTACAAACCCCAGTTCCTCTCTTACTTATTGGTATGTACTGCAAGGGGGAACCCTCAGCCCTTGAAGCCTTGAGACTGAATTTAGGAGTCTCTCATTTTCACAGCTCATTTTCAGTTGTTGGGTCTGGGACTGTTCTTTCACTGTCTATCCCCTCTCTTCAGGGTACTGGGTCTGCTAAATTGTGGGGTAGCTGTGCAGGGAATGCTCATTCTGGGAATGGAAGGGATTGATTCTTTAGGTCTAGATTAAACCGTGTATTTCTGAAAAAGACAGATGACTTAAAATGTTTTAATGGATATCTTTTGTTTTTGCATTGTCATTTTATATAAAACCCTTTTTTCCCTCCTCATCACAAAGAAGAAAAAATAAAATTAAAAAAGCAGCTGAGAAAAACTAGCACATAACTGAATCTGACAGCATGTGAAATGTTCCATTATCCACAGTGTCCCTCCCCTTCAAAGATGTGGGAGAGGCCCCCTTTCTCATTTTTTGGAAAGCTCACACTTGGTCATTATCATTATATAACATTCAGAGTTGTTTTTTTCTTTGTAGCAGTTATTAAGTAAATTGTTTTCCCCATTCTTCTTGATTCCTGTTTTCCCATGATTTTCTGAATTCTTTATGTTCATTGTTTCTTATGATGCAGTACTATTGCCAGGATTACTTTTTTTTTCCCTTAGGCAATTGGGGTTAAGTGACTTGCCCAGGGTCACACAGCTAGGACGTGTTAAGTGATTGCTGAGGCCAAATTTGAATTCAGGTTCTCCTGACCTCAGGGCTGGTGCTTGCTCAATGTACTCCTGACCCAAGTGTTCTATAACATTTCCAATCAAACCAGATGTAATAATATTTGTAAAGCACTTAACACAGTTCCTGGCATATTCATGTGTGTGTGTGTGTGTGTATGTGTGTGTGTGTGTGTGTGTGTGTGTGTGTGTGTGTGTGTTCAGTCATTTCAGTTAGTCTGACTCTGTGGTTCTATTTGGGGGTTTGCTATTTCCTTTTTCAATTAATTTTCATAGATGAGGAAACTGAGGCACACAGGATTAAGTGACTTATCCAGGGTCACACAGCTGGTGAGAGGCTAGATTTGAACTTTGGAACATGAGGCTTCCTGACTCCAGGCCCACCACTCTATCCTCTTATCACTTAGCTGTCCTTCTGGCATACAATAGATGTTTGTGCCCTTGCCAGCAAGAAGTCATTCAGCCTTTACTGTAAAACACACAGGGACAGATAGGTGGAGCAGTGGATAGAGCACCAGCCCTGAAGTCAGGAGGACCTGAGTTCAAATTTGGCCTCAGCAAGCATTTAATACTTCCTAGCTATGTGACCCTGGGCAAGTCACTTAAACCCAATTGCCTCAGGAAAAAACACACACACACACAGGACACTTTATTATTATACCACTTTTGAGTACTAATCATTAAGAAGTTTTCCCTTATGTTTAGCTGAAATCTGCCTTTCTGCAGCTGTTTCTAGATCTGCCTTCTGGTGACAAACTGAATAAGTTTTTCATATGCCAATCTTTCAGAGTTTTGAAGAGGACTATCATGTTTCTCAAACAAATCTTCTCTAGGTTAACTATCTCTGGTTCTCACAATCAACCAAATGACAACGTTCCAAAGCTCCTCACTACCATCTTGATTGTCCCTTTCTGGACATGCACCAACTTTTCAATGATCCTCCTAAAATATAATATTAAGAACCAGAGAAAATACTACAAGTGAGCTCAATAACCCATTTTGAGCTTAAGACTCAGCTCAACATCCCCTATGACATAGAGCCTTTTCTGGTCCTTCTCATCTGTTATCTACCCAAACTACCTTGTATTCATTCTCTCTCTATATTTTAGGTGCACATGAGGTCTCCCCTTTTATAATGTAAACTCCTTCACTTCAATGTTTCATTTTAGATTCCTCTATCTCATATCCCCCATATCCAACCTGTTGCCGAAGTCTGTCGATTTCTCATTTCCAACATGTTTCCAAGGCACTCCTTTGCTTCTTCTTATATTACTACCTTGTTGTAGGCTTACATCACCTCTCTTTGGCTAGAAAAAAGCCTATTTTCTTCATTACCAACCTTTCTCTCTGTCTTCTGATCACCATTCAACCCACAACTCATCTGGAATAATCTAAAACTAACCACTTGTTTCTCTGTCACTGCTTCTTTGACTCTTGGTCTTTGAAACTGACCTTCCACAAGAAGGACTTTCACCCTCTAGCTGATAAGTATTGAAAAACTGCTCTAGGCTTTTTCCCATTTCCTCCAAGTTATAGAATTACCTTTCTGGTCTTCATAAATATCACTACCCTGTGATCTTAGGATCCTGTGATTTCAAGGCTTTATATGATATCAGATACAAGTCTCGGTGTCCATTAGCTGCCTCTTATTCAAGCCAATGCCCTGCTACTATCATAGTATTGCGGGGGCATGTTCTACCTAGGATACAAATACTTTATCCAAGGCAGAGCATGGATAATGTCTTGAGAAGCTTTTTAATTTGGGGGTACAGAGTTCTGCAAATATGTGCCAATAACTGTGTAAGTTATTCAGTATCACTTTCTGTCTCTTCCATATGAGCCATAGTGTTTTTTTTAAAATAATATTATATTTTTTCATTACATGTAAAAATAGTTTTCAACACTTACTTTTATAAGATTTTGAATTCCATATTTTTTCTCTACCTTCCTCTCCTCCCCTCTCTCCAAGATGGCAAGCAATCTGATAAAGTTATACATATACAATCATATTAAACATATTTCTACATTACTCATGTGAAAGAAGAATCAGAACAAAAGGGAAAAGTCATGAGGAAAAAAAAGTGAAAATAGTACAACTTGCATTCAGACTTCATAGTTCTTTCTCTAGATGTGGAAAGCATTTTCCATTATGGGTCTTTTGGAATTTTTTTTAATCACTGCATTGCTGAGGAGAACTAAGTCTATCAAAGTTTATCATTGCACAATGTTACTATTACTGTATACAATGTTCTTCTGGTTCTGTTCACTTAGTAATCAGTTCAAATAAGTCTTTCTAGGTTTTTCTGAAATCCATCAGCACATAATCTTCAATAGTATTCCATCACATTCATATACCACAGGTTGTTTAACTATTCTCCAATTGATGGGCATTCCCTCACTTTCCATTTTTTTACCATCACAAAAAGAGCTGCTATAAATATTTTTGTACATATGTGTCCTTTTTCCTTTTTTATGATCTCTTCAGGATACAGACCTAGTAGTGCTATTTCTGGATCAAAGGGCATGCAGTTTTATACCCCTTTGAGCATACCAAATTTCTCAAATTTGAGAAATACCAAATTTCTCTCCAGAATGGCTTGGGACAGAAACTCCACCAACAATGTATGTGTCCTAGTTTTTCCACATCCCCTCCAACATTTACCATTTTCTGTTTCTGTCATATTGGCCAATTTTATAGGTGCAAGGTAGTACCTCAGAGTTGTTTTATTTTGCATTTCTCTAATAGTAACAGAGCATTTTAAAATATGGTTATAGATAACTTGAATTTTTTCATCTGAAAACTGCCTATTCATATTCTTTGACTATCAATTGGGGCATGACTTGTATTCTTATACATTTACTCAGTTCTCTATATATTTGAGAAATGAGGACTTTATCAGAACCACTGTCTGCCATGGTATTTTAATGCCATAAATATAAAGGCAGAAAGGACCATATAATCCACATTTCTAATTTTTTCAGTTGAGGAAACTGAGGGTCTAATAGGTTGCCTAAGACTACATAGATAATAAACATCAGAGATAGAATTTTATCCCAAATCCTCAGATTTCTTAACCAGCATTCTTTTCTCCATACCCTACTGCACACAATGACATTTCTAGACAATCTCTCCTTTTGCAAGAAAGTCTTGACTTTTATTTCTATTTTTTCATTTTTGGTACTGAATAACCAGATTCTAAGTACTCTCTCTCATATTAGTCCCAACTCAACACAAACTAACCCTATCAAAATGTCTGGCTTCCTTTGTTTAGAAACATCCAGGTCAAAATTTTTTTTCTTTACTCTGGGAGATGTAAGACTGGAGTAATGATTTTTATCACCAATAACTCTGATCCTTCAACCATGAAAATTGCCTTGTGAGATATTAGTATAATTGAAGAAATTTCTTTCTCTGTTTCTTTCCATCTCCCCCTATCTCTATCTGATTCTCTCAGTGTGTGATTCTCTCTCATGAGTTTTCTTACCTTTGTGGCATTTAAATAATGAAATATGTAGATTGGTAATGAATAGTTAACCACATTTATCATATATAAAAGACAAAAGGAAAGAAAGCAAACCAACTTATTCAGAGAATAGGCACATCTCTTTTGGAATGGGAGAGGCAGATTTCCAGGGAGGAAGAGAACAAGTAACCATCAGCCTTGGACTAGACAGTTGCAACAGTTTCAATAAATCCAGTCTGTTATATGCTTTTGCAGCAGTCCCTACCCATAGATAAGTTGTAGCTGAAAGTTTCATTCCATTCAGCTCTTGGGACACACCTCTTGATTCCTGGAGCAGCTGACTGATCAAAGAGCCACTTCTTCTACCTACTTCTGCTACTGACATGGGCACAACCCTGACCTCCTCACCCTCTCCCCCATTCTCCTTTTGCTCAAATTCAGCAGCACCTTTCCTCTCTTACTATCCAAGTAATTGGTAGATCAGTCAAACTCTGGATGCATCGGTCCAGTCAGGGGTAAGTTCCTAAAGGTTGAGGAGAGGAAATGCTGAAGGATTTCCATTCTGACCAATAGACCATTCAGGTGGGGTGCATGTCTCCTTGGCCACATCAAAAGCTGCTATACCAACTAAATTCCTGCCCTTGGGCCATCTCTGCTACTTTTCAGGTGAGGTCTTTTGTAAATATATCACTATATTATTTTATGGTCCAGATCTGAGATTTCATTGAATTCCAGTGAAAAAACTGTCTCTGCCAAGGCAGATCAGCAACTCTTCTGCAACTTTTATACATATGCATACCTACCATATATATGTACAGGATTGCATGGGGGCACTGACAAGTTTACTAATTCAGGGTCATAAAAATATTTGTAAGAGGTTTTCATGAGCTAGAGGCTAGATGTGTAGATTTGTACTATCATAATGTTTCTCAATCACAATGTTAAGAATGAATAAAAAATATCATATTGCTTGCCTTCTCAATGGCTAAGAGGGGAAAGGAGGGAAGAAGAGATTTTGGAATTCAAAATAAAAAAGAATGTTAAAATAAAATTTAAAAATTAAAGTAAATTAAAAGAATTATATATATATATATATATCATATTTTTTTTTTAACAATATGGTCATCTTTTTGCCCATTTTTTTTTTTTTTTTAGGCCCTTTTTTTTTTTTTTTTTTTTTTTTTTTTTTTTTTTTGCGTAAGCAAGTTAAAAATCTTGAAACTCAATTTTTCCTCTCAGTTGCTTTCACAGAGAGCTAGTCCAGTCAAGGAAGGTGATTCAGAAACTCAGGGATCTTTTGTAGCTTTCCTCTTCTTACTTGTTACAGCTCAGTCTATCTAGATTGTCACAGTACTTTTCTCATGTATTTATTTGCATCTCTTCCTCTTTCACACTGGCAAATATGAGAGAAGATATTTCTGCAGTCTAGAAACAACTTAGGTCTCAGTCCTGTCCAAGTGGCTAGAAGAGAAACCCCCCCCCACAATAACCAGAAATTGGTACCATTTCCTCAGGTCTTTCTCTTATTTAATTCAGCCCTTCTTTTAAATTTAACCCTTCAAGTTTTTAATCTTTCAACTTTATTAATCTCTTTTGTTTTTCAGGATTTCCATTTTGGTGTTTAATTGGGGATTTAAATTTTTTTCTTTTTCTATTTTTTTTTGTTGCGTGCTAAATTCATTGATTTGCTTTTTTGTCTTTTATTGATATATTTAGGGATATAAAATTTCCCTTAAGTACTGCTTTGGTTGAATTCCATAAATTTTGGTATTATGTCTCATTGCCATTTTCTTTAGTGAAATTTCTATTATTTCTATAATTTGTTTTTTGATCCACCTAGTTGCCTTAGGATTTGATTATTTAATTTCCAATTAATTTTTGATGTATTTTCCTTGCATCTTTATTAAATATAATTTTACAGAATTATGGTTTGAAAAGGCTTCATTTAATAATTCTGCTTTTCTGCTTTTGGTTATGAGGCTCTTGGAACTTGATATCTGCCCTTCTGATATACCCATAGGACTTGCAGGTCTTTCCATTCATCCTGAACATAAATCTTATTATAAATATTGAGGTACCTAGATGATGGAGTGGGTCCAAATGTAGTTTGAGATTGTTATCTGAATTCTGTGTATTTAGAAAATTATCTTTGACTAAGTTATATACCAATTTATGAGTATTTATGAAGCATATCTGTAAACTTTTCTTCAATCAATCCATAAATGAACACATTTTAGTACATTATTTTGTAGGGCTTATTATCTTTCTTACTGAAGAATAGGGTGGAGAGTATAAGGAAAATAGAAAATTTTATAGTGGTAGAAATGTAGGTCAAAGATTTCTAATCCTCTAGATCCTGCAAGTCTTGATAAGTGAGTCTCCACAGAAATTTGTGTGGCTCTGTTAGTGGCTAATGGCATGACTGAAATCAAAAGAAGTTTCTCAACTTAATCTAAATTATAACTGGTCTAGGAAAGATGTCACTGAGATAGAAGCAAAGAAGTCAAAAGATAGATATGACAAAAATCTTTGTAGTGACCTTTTTTGTAGTGGCAAGAAACTGGAAACTGAGTGACTGCCCATCAGTTGGGGAATGGCTGAATAAGTTATGGTACATGAATGTTATGAAATATTATTGTTCTGTAAGAAACAATCAGCAGGATGATGTCAGAGAGGCCTGGAGAGACTTAAATGAACTGATGCTGAGTGAAGTGAATAGAACCAGGAGATCATTGTGCACAGCAACCAGAAGATTATACAATGATCAATTCTGAAGGATGTGGCTCTTTTCAATGTTAAAATGATTCAGACCAGTTCTAATAGTCTTGTGATGGAGAGAGCCATCTGCACCCAGAGAAAAGACTGAGTGTGGATCACAACATAATATTTTAACTTTTGTTGTTGTTTGCTTACATTTTGTTTTCTTTCTCATTTTTTTCCTTTTTGATTTTTCCCCCTTTTGCTCTTAAGTTGCAACTTCTTTCTTATCCTCATAATTGCTAATGTCATCTGCTAGTCTGGTAATGTAATCTGCTGGGCTATTTTGATTGTTCTTAGGCAGTATAATTATGGAAATATGTATAGAAGAATTGCACATGTTTAACATATATTGGATTACTTGCCATCTAGAGAAGGAGTGGGGGGAAGGGAGGAAGAAAAACATTTGAAACACAAGGTTTTGCAAGGGTGAATGTTAAAAATTATCTATGCATATGTTTTGAAAGTAAAAATATTTAATTAAAAACAATTTTTTAAAAGATAGATTTGACAATTGTGGCAGGCTGGCTGGATATGATTATGAGTCTGACTTATAAAAGAGTTGTGATATTCTTAAGGCTAAAGACAGCTAGATGGGGCAGTGGATAGAGTGCTGGACATGGAATCACAAAAATCTGAGTTCAATTGAAGTCTCAGATACTAGCTGTATGACCCTAGTCACTTAACTTGTTAGTTTTCTCAACTACAAAATAGGGATAATAATAGCACCTACTTTCCAGGATTATTGTGAGAATCAAATGAAATATTATTTCTAAAACACTTGGCACAGTGCCTGGCACATAGTAGGTTCTTTATAAATGCATATTCCCTTCCTCTTCTCTATGGGCTAGAGGCAAAAAAAAGAAAATGACTGCTTTCCAAAAGAAAAGTGAGATTGCATAGTAATTGCAATTCAACAGATAATCAGAAGATGGCAACAGCTCATTGGAAAATCAACAGATAACAACTCAAAAGTTCATCAGGAAACCAACAGATGTTAGCAAAGCAGAGAAAATAGCCCAAGAAATGACATCCTTAACTTGCAGCTCAATGGAAACAAACAATTTATTTCTTGGTAGATAAAGTAGCCTAGAAGATTACAGTCTGGCAGATGGATTAGCAATTATGAATATAAAAATCAAGTTGTGACTTCAGAGCAAAAGGGGGTTCCAGATGGAATGAAACCATAAAGATATGTTCTCTCCTGATGTATGTTCACTATGTATTTCCTCTTCTTCAGTTGCTGGTGTGGGAATCTGCAGTTAAGTGTGCCTCAATAAATATGGAGGGGATTTTCTTTATTACTTATATTGTGATGCTATTTAAGTGCCTTTTGCTTGGAATTAATTTTTTTTCTGATAAGAGAAACATGAGTGGTTTTGAATAAATGCTGATCCGAATAATTATACCTTGTCTCATGGAGCTTTCAGGGATTTACATTTGAAGGGGCTCCAGGATTCAAAAAAGAAGCATACAGTTTTCAGTAAATTTTTGCTTACCAACAAAATCTTTATTCCCTCTTCCTCTCTTTCTACCCTGATGATTTACTTATAAATTTTGAGTTTAAACTATAATAAAATCTGAAGAAAAAGGGAGCTGTTGACCTCAGAAATTTTGTTTTGTGAGAAATGATTAAAGGTTTGTGTTTTGGTCTTGATCTGCGATTTCATCACTGTAGAGAACTCTCTTATGAGGTTTGTCCTTCACTAGCTATTCTGAAATTTATAGTCTTGGAGAAGTGCCAAGGGCACTGAAAATATAAGTGATTTGCTAATCATACATACAGTATACATCAGAATTTGACCTGAGGGCTTTCTGTCTCTGAAGTTATCTCTCTGTCTTCCATGGCATAGTGTTTCTGCCACACCATTAGATATTTAATAATGGAAAATGCCCTTAATCTCATGTCTCTAAGGCAATAAAAGAGATCTAGAATCTACACTTTTATATTGTTGAGGATTTTGCTTCCACAAAAAGCATTGACACCATCTTGTGCTTGTGACACAAGTCCTATTCAAGGTCCCAGTTCTTTTTATTTTTTTTAAATTTTTTTTATTAATACTTTTTATTTGCAAAACATATATATGGGTAATTTCAAGGTCCCAGTTCTAAGGGAACTGTTGATTCCCCTTAAATTTATCTATGTGAAATGTAACAAAGAAAAATATTCCATTATCACCCGGGTTGGATTCCACAGTAAGAATTTGACAAAGCGTGGGTAAGCTATTTCTTTCTGACGCAAAACTCCCCCTTTGATGATTTTCAATGCGCATTCCTCCTTTGGAGCTGGAATTACATTTTTCACAATTCCAGAAAGAGATTTTACAGCATTATCTGAAGAGGAAGAGAACACAAAAAAAGTTAGGTTGCCAAAATCAGGAGTGCATCCTGAATAATATAAGATTTATACCAGAAACTATAATGTTGCTGGTGTTTCCATATTGTTTGTTTTACCACCCAATGCTGGTCTCACCTGTGTCTATGAAGCCAAGGATGCAGAGTGTGATGGATATGTTGACATTCATCATTTGTAATTCTATTCGCAGTGAAGAATAGAATCCATCTAGAGCAAACTTAGTTGCTGAGTAGCCAGCAATAAGTGGAATACCTATTTTTCCTAGACAACAAACAGAAGTTGGTGATTGGGGACTATACCTCCTGGCAATGAGAAAGCTGACCTCTTCTGTCTTTTCAACCAGTTGTGTCATTTTGGGAAAGATGAATCTCAGAGTTGTAAGGGACATCAGAGGTCATTTAGTTCTGGTGATATATGACCAAGAATTCCATCTATACTATTACTAACCTGTCATCCTCCCTTCTGCTTGAAAATCTCTAGGGAGAAGGAATCTGTTATATTCCTCCAGTACTTTTGAACAGCTCTGATCATCCCATAGTTACCCCTTAACTATCTAATTTCTCTATAATGCCATCCATTACTTTTGGTTTTGTCATCTTAACCCAAGCAGAACAAGTTTAATCCCTTCAAATGCAGAAACAGGTTTTAGAGCCTGACCTGGAAGCAGAGTTGAATCAAACCAGCTGGAATTATAATTTAAACAATCTTTTTTTAGTATCCAGATTAATTCAATCAGCCAGCTAATTAGCATTTATTATGCATCTATTATGTGACAGACAACACTTAGTAATTCTTTAAATACATATATATATGCACATATATATGTGTGTGTGTGTGTGTGTGTGTGTGTGTGTTTTGTTTTATTCTACTCAGTTTCCAGACGTAAAGAGTGAAAATGTTTATTATTAAGAAAATAAGAAGCTGTGAAACAGGTTTGCTTTCTAATTTCTGTTGGCAGAACAATTTAATTTGCCCAATCAGATAACATGGCCATGTAGTTGGAGAGAATGAGATGTGGAGTTGGGAATGACAAATATGTAGGATTGTTTTTGTTTGTTTTTGTCCACCTCCATTTCTTTTTCTTTTTTTTTCTTTTTTTTTTTTTTTTTTTTGCTGAGGCAATTGGGGTCAAGTGACTTGCCCAGGGTCACACAGCTGTTACGTGTCTGAGATCAGATTTGAACTCAGGCCCTCCTGACTTCAGGGCTGGTGCTCTATCCACTGCGCCACCTAGCTGCCCCTCCATTTCTTTTTCTAAAAAATAATTTTATTTGTTTTAGTTAGCCAAAATCTGTCTTCTTGCTTTTCTTCCACTTTTCCAATGGTGAACATAAGAAAAACAAAACCCATTATAAACATGTGTAGTCAGTTAAAACAAATATCCACATTGCCTATGTCCAAAAAACAAATTGTCTTGTTTTATACTGAACACTTCATCTCTGTATCATGAGGTGGATAGCGTGTTTCATTATGAATTCTCTGGAATTGTGGTGGGTCATTATTCTGATAAAAGAATGACACAATAATTTTCCATTTCATTTATATGCCAGAACTTGTTCAGTATTCCCTAATTTATGGGCTCCTTTCTGAGATTCCCATTCTTTGCCACCTCAAAGAACCATACATATTTTTGTGCATCCTTACGGTTTGTTTTACTTAAGACTAAGTCCTCCTCCCTGAATCTTTGTTGTTACTGAGTTGATTTAGTCATATTTCACTCTTTGTGACTTGAAGTTTTCTTGGCAAAGATAATGGATCGGGTTGCCATTTCCTTCTCATTTTTCAGATAAGGAAACTGAAGTAAACAGATTAAGTGACTTGCCCAGATTTACATAGCTAATATGTGTCTGAGTTTGATTTGAACCTTTTGACTGTGAAGGGAGTATCCTTCCCTCATATTCCTCTTCTCCCAAACTGAACTACCTCCTTTCTCACTACACTGCCTATGTTCTCTCTATCTAGGAATGCCAATTTGCATACAAGCTAAGTCTGTGATACAGAACTGGACAATGGCTGACAGAGCAATTTGTCCCTGTCCCTGTAGCAGTACACTATAGCCTTTCCCTGGGCAACAGAGTGGTCAACTATCTGTGAGCTGCTTGACTAGACTTTGTTTCCAGTTTCCAAAGACATTTTTGTCTGTTTTCCTATGTAAAATTGGACTGGACAAATAATATATTGTGACTTTTTCTCTGTCCATCAAGATTCAGTCTGGCACATTTTATATTTTCTAATACAGTATAAAGGATATTTGTGAAGATTTGTGAAGAGGAAATTAACCTCACCTCTCCACTCTCTTGCCACTGCCATTTCTTTTTGGAGAATACCATCATCTCTTCCTTCTGGTTCCTCCAGATATATAACCATTATTTTTAATCAGTGGAAAAGAAAAACTGCATGTACACACACACACACACACACACACACATACACACACACACACACACTTTTGTCATGACAAACCAAAACTTTAAATATTCCCCAAAGGAGCAACTCAGTATATATTTTTGATTTCAAACTTTGGTTTTGTTGTTGTAGGGAACTTCCAGTGAAGAAATTCTTTCTACCAATGTCAATCAGTATTTATTCAGCTATTTATAATATTAGAGAGTGAGATTAAATGACTTGCTTAAGGTCCTCCAGCCAGGGTCAATATGGGAACATGAACTTAGGTGTTTCTTACTCCAAGATCAATTTCCTCCCACATCATCCACTCCTTTCTAGTGTGGAGTTTTTAATCTGGAAGAAGAAATGACTCTCAGAAAAGGAAAATTGAACATGATAATTAAGATAGGAATTAAAAAATGAAAAGAAATTCTGAAAAGTAGCGTTTGAGTTCCACTTAAGTCACTTAATTAGTTCTATAATATCAAGCAAGTTACTGATTTTGTTCTTTTTTGCAAAATAATTACTTTCTTAAGGTATCTTTTGAAGATTGTTCAATGAAATGATGTCTGGGAAAGGCTTTGATAGAGAGTAAATTTGTGTACAAGTCATGAATGTGAGACATTATTATGATTTTACACTATTTTCTCTCATGGCCTCTAAGTTCTCCATAGATGATATTCCATTTCCAGCCTCTATGCCGTGACATCGGCTCTGATTCCCCATTCCAGAAATGCCCTCTTTTTTCTTCTTTATTCCTCTACTCCCCTTCAAGTCTTTACTCCAATTCCAATTCCTCCTCCAAGAGGCTTTCCTGATTTTCTGTCCATTACTCACCCCAGAGTTTGTCTAAAATACAAAGTAATTCTAAGGGGGTGGGAGGGGAAATCTATCATCTCTCTCCCTCCCTCTCTCTCTCTCTCTCATTCTCTCTCTCTCTTTCTATCTCTCTCCTTCCTCCCCCCTTCTCCATCCATTTATCTATCATCTTTAATATATACACATGTGTTTATATGGATATACACTTATGTATATATGTAGCTATACATATGCACATACATACACACACACATATATATATGTTTACTCATTCATGCACATATTTTCCCCGAGTAAACTATAAGCAATCTGCTCTTTTTGTGCCTTTGAATCTCCTAATAGGTTCTTAATATTCAGTTCTTGACTTCCCTCATTTTCTTTAAGTCCCAATTACCTTTTCCTAATCCTTCTTATTCTAATATCTTCCCTCTTTTATTTATTTTTTTATCTTGGATACAGTTTGTTTGTGAATATTTGTTTGTTGTCTACCAATTTGTAAGCTCTTGGAGAACAGGAAGAGTCTTTTAATTCCTTTTGTATCCTTAGCACTCAGCATAGTGCCTGGTAGATAGAAAGTGCAAAATGTTTACTGACTGAATCGAATGCTGAATAATGACAACTCCCCCCCCTATATATATATA
>JAJPUD010010937.1:0-19296 GCA_023553655.1 Myrmecobius fasciatus | reverse complement strand
TATATATATATATATATATATATATATATATATATTTTACTTTTTGCTGAGGCAATTGAGGTTAAGTGACTTGCCCAGGGTCATACAGCTAGGGAATGTTAAGTGTCTGAGACCAGATGTGAACTCAGGTCCTCCTGACTTCAGGGCTGGTGCTCTATCCACTGCCCTACCTAGCTGCCCCCCCCCCCCAATATTTTTTTAAAGCATTTCCTCTGTTGATAAATCTAGTTATGTTTGTATATAGTTGTGTGCTTATTATCTTCTCGACTAGACTGTAAGCTTTTTGAGAAGAGAGACTGCCTGTTTTTCTTCTTTTTCCTACTTTTTTTTTTTTTTTGGTATTCTCAATGTGCAGCACCAGGCCTGGCACCCAGAAGGTACTTAATGCTTGCTGACTTGACTTCTTGATTAATTCAGTTTGTTAGACTAAGTACTACACATACAGTAATCAGACACTTTTGGCTAGCTACTCTCTAGTTTACCACCTAGTGGATTCACCACCCCCCTCTTTTTTTCTTTTTGATATCCAAATCCAGGTAAAGTTTTTTCTCTCTCCACAGCCCCAGTTATTCAAGGCACTGAAATCCCAAGCCTATTTAGCATTTCTAAGCCTCACTTAAAATTATTGTCAGAGAGGAATAAACCTCCAACAATCCTCATATATCCAGAGAAGATTGAGATCTCTGATTTGTCACTCATTGATATCTTCCTGGAGCAGTCTCACTGTTGCCTGAGCATTTGGCCTCTGGTCAGCTCTGAGCTGCTCCCCCATCTATTCTCTTTTCCAGCCTTTCTTTGAGGCTGCTCCCAATAGATCATTAGTCTTCACCAAATCAAAAATTTTGATTTAATACTTTCAAGAGCTCTCTCTTTCTCTTCATCCGTTCTCCCTATAAACTTCATACATCCAGGCCATATACTGATACCTCCATCAGGCAAGTTATATTGCCTCTCTTAATCAATCCTGACTAAATATAAACATAGATGAATTGATACTTTCCCTCTCCTCTCCCAGGTTCTAGTGCATTGAATTCAGGGAAATACTTCCTAGTAAAATCAAAACCAGGTAGGCTCCTCTCCTATCTTTCCATCTTTTCCCTTTCATTCCTCACTTACCTGCTTCTGAGGAGACCACCACAATGCTTCCATTGGTGTATTTCAGCATGGGCAGGGCAGCTGATGTCATGGTTATATAACTAAAGAAGTTGACATCCATTGATTTACGTAACCTGGCAACATCACCATTAAAAAAATCCAAAGTTTCTTGTAATACATGGTTGAGAATGAGCATGTCCAGCCCCCCTGTAAAAGTTAGGCAAGAAGAACAATTTAAGCTCAGAGCCCTTTCTTGACTTCTTAACATTCCCTATATAAATCTAGAGAGTTCCCCAGAAGAAAAAGGAGCAGGGTTTAAACATACCCATCAGCTTTTCTGCCTTGGTAACTACTTGCTCTGCAAAAACTAAGTCTTCCATAGTTCCAGAGATGAAGTGAGCTGAGGCTGCTCCTAGTTTCAAACATTTAGAGATGACCTGCAATAGAGAATTATTATAAATTCTGCCTCTTTGAATCTTTAGCTTCCTTCAAAGCCCAACTCGTGTACTACTTTGATTTTCCCAGCTACTAGTTCCTAGGACCAACCCTCTGAAATTACTTGTATTTGCTTTGTATATATGTTGTGTTTCTTTTTATGTGTTCATATAGTTTGCTCCAACTGAATGTAAGTTCCTTCAGGGCAAAGGTTTTTTGGTTTATTTATTACTTTGATTTATTATCAACTCAATTAGATCTTTTCTGCAACTAACGCATTCTTTTAAAATAGCAGAGTTAGTTGCAGAAAAAGGCTAGGACAAAGTCTTGCCTTTTGAGAGTTTATCATCTAATCAGGGAAGTAAGGAGCTTGTGAATGCATGGTAAATTAATTCTGATTAAATAATTGGTTTTGGACATTATTGACTATTTAATATGTTTGAGAGCTTAGCATGGAGCACATAAATATATTATATATTGTATATGTGTTATTTTGTGAATATGTATGTATACATGCATATGGTGGTGAATGACCATATATGACTATAAGAAGTTTTCTGATGCTTCTTACCTTCTTCAGCCTTGCCTCAGTCCGTGCTGTAACCACCAAGTGGGCTCCCATCCGTGCCAGGTGATAGGCTATTTGTTCTCCAATGCCTGTACTGGCACCAGTAACAATCACTCTTTTCCCTTGGAGCAGCTCTATAAAGCCCAAAGAACATTATTGGCTTTTCAGAAATGATCTCATATATGTAGTTTATGTAATAGTTTTATTGGATATATTTCAGGGTTTACAACTTCAGGATTGGACTTAATTCAGTTTATTTCAACAAATTCTGAATTGTAAGTAAATATTTCCATGAAAGATTCTCTGAAAATTCAAATTCAGTAACACATAGCCACATATTCTGGGGCTTATTCATATCATGTTCCTGTACTCCAGCTTCTACCTCCATCCATCACTTCATTTGTTTACTTGGGGAACTTGGCTTTGTATAGTGAATCTGTATATGTAGACCCCATAGTGCCATCTTCATGCCATGCTCCTACACCTGAAACTTAGCACTTCACCAACTTCCATGAAGATTTTGTTTTCTTGTGAGTAAGCCTTTATCATTTCTAACTCAATCTGGAATTCCACACTGCTCTCTTACCCAGCACTTAAAATATAGAACATTTTAGCATGTAGAAAATGAAAAGAGAATGGAATATTTGATTCTTCCCAGATCAAGAAGAGATTCCAGGGTCACACAGCTAGGAAGTGTCTGAGACCAGATTTGAACTCAGGTTCTCCTGACTTCAGGGCTGGTGCTCTAACCACTGCACCACCTAACTGTCCCTTCTCTGTTAGGTGTTGATGGTTTTAAAAGAAAAGTGGAAAGGACTGGAAAGAGGAATACACTGTGAAGGAGGGAAAGGAAGAAATAAGAAGAATGAAGAAAATTATTTCATATAATTGAGATGTGCAAGTAGAAGTCTATGTCAAAAGGAGAAAGTGGGGTTTGTGTGTGTGTGTGTGTGTGTGTGTGTGTGTGTGTAAATGGGCAATATTTAAATCTCATTGTTTTGAGATGGTCAAAAGATAGAAGAATAAACATAAATGTACAGAGTTGGGCACAAAAATGCATCTTATCCAAAAAGGAAACAGTTGGGAAAGGGGAAAATAAGAGGAAGATTAAACTAAAGAAGGATTAGAAATAAAACAAACTTTTGAAGGGAATGTGGGAAACAAAGAAAAGGAAAGGTATAAAGAGAATAAGGTAGGAGAAGGGGAGGGAACAGAATTTAGTCATCATAACTGAATGTGATTGAGAAAAACTCATCCATAAAATAAAATAGGATAGCAGAATGGCTTAGAAAATAGAAGCTAACAATATGTTGTTTGCAAGAAACACACTTGAAACAGAAGGATATATATGAAGTTAAAAATAAGGGGCTAGATCAGAATCTATTATGCTGGAGCTGAAGTAAAAAAGACAAGGGTAGTAATTATGGTCTAAGTCTAAAGAACAGCAAAAATTGAGCTAGTTAAGAGAGACAAAAAGGTAAATTACATTTCCCTGAAAGGTACCATATGCAACAACTGAATATAAACATGAAACATAAATGCCCCAAATGGCATGGGAGTACCTTGGAATTGTTTAAATTTGCATTTCTCCAATCAGTAGAGCATTTTTTTTCATATAACTGTGGATAGCTTTGATTATTTCATCTGAAAATTGTATCTCTTCATCATTTATCAAATAGGGAATGGCTTTTATTTGTATAAATTCAACTCAGTTCTTTATGTATTTGAGAAATGAAGCTTTCATCAGAAAAAAACTTGCTTTAAACTTTTTTTCACAATTATTATTGCTAATTGTATTTCCCTCCATCCTATTCCCCTTTCACCCTGTCCCTCAAAAGTTTTTGCTTCTGACTACCTCTCTTCCTCCTCTCTATTATCCTCTACTACCTTTTATTTCCTCCTCCTACTTTCCTGTAGAATAAGGTAGATTTCTATAGCCAATTGAGTGTGTATGTTATTCCCTTGTGGAACCAATTCTGATGAAGGTAAATCTTTCACTTACCCACTTGCTTGTTACTAACCCTCTCTTCCCCTCCACTGTAAAAGTTTTTTCTTGCCTCTTTTATGTAAGATAATTTACCAAATTCTATCTCTCTCTTTTCCTTTCTCCCAGTATATTCTTCTCACCCCTTAATTTTATTTATTTATTTTTGCACATTATTCCTTCATATTCAATTCACACATGTACTCTGTTTACATACACTACTTCTAACTGCCCTAATAATGAGAAAATTCTTATGTTACAAGCATCATTTTCCCATGAAAGAATGTAAATATTTGATTTTATTAATTCCTTATGATTTCCCTTTTCTGTTTATCTTTTTAATGCTTCTTTTGAGTCTTGTATGTGAAAGTCAAATTTTAGTTCTGTCCTATATTTCATCAAGTCCTATATTTCATTCAATGTCTATTTTCTCCCCTGAAGGATAATATCCACTTTTGCTGGGTAGGTGATTCTTTTTTGCACTCTTAGCTCCTCTGCCCTCCAGAGTATCATGTTCCAAGCTTTCTAACCCTTTAATGTAGGAGTTGCTAAATCTCATATAATCCTGATTGTGGCCCCATGATATTTGAAATGGTTTTTGTGGCTGCTTGTAATATTTTCTCCTTGACCTGGGAGCTTTGGAATTTGGCTATAATATTTCTGGAAATTTTCATTTTGGGATCTTTTTCAGAAGTTGATTGATGGATTCTTTTAATTTCTATTTTATTCTCTAGAATATGATTCAGGTCAGTTGTTCTTGACAATTTTATTTTGAAAGATGATGTCTAGGTTCTTTTTTTGATCATGGCTTTCAAGTAGTCCATTCTTTTTAAAATAATCTCTCCTGGATCTATTTTCCAGGTCAGTTGTTATTCCAACAACACATTTCACATTATTTTTTATTTTTTCATTCTTTTGGTTTTGTTTTATTGTTTCTTGTTTTTCATAAAGATTCCATTTACTCAATTCTAATTTTTTAGAAATTATTTTCTTCAGTGAAATTTTGTATCTCCTTTTCCATTTATCTAATTCTAATTTTAAGGGAGGTTTTTCTTCAGTGAATTTTTGTGCTTATTTTTTTCAATTTTGCCAATTCTGCTTTTTAAGGCATTCTTCTCCTCATTGGCTTTTTGTAATTTTTTTTTTTTTTTTTTTTTACCATTTGGACTAACCTGTTTCTCAAACAATTATTTTTTTCCAATATTTTTTTTTGTTTCCTTTCACTTGATGTTGACTCATTTTTCATAATTTTCTTGCACCACTGTCATTTCTCTTTTCAATTTTTCTTCTAGCTCTATTGTTTGATTTTCATTTTTCAATTTTATTTATTTATTTTTCCAAATTAATTTTATTTGAAGAAACAGAATAAGAAAAAAGAAAAACAGAAAAGAACACAAAACAAAATGAAACAAAACAAAAGAGAACATTGTCATATTCCCAACAGAACATCAGGGAGGATTCAAAATATATAACAACAAATACCAATTTGAGAAGCTATATATATATATTAGTAGAAGAAATTATTTCACAAGTGTCCTCTTTTCTCTATTTCCTTGTAAATTGTTCTTTTGTTCTCTGCTATGCACCTTTTTTACTTTATTCTTTTCCCCTCTTCATCCCCCCAAGTACCCCTAAGCAGGCTATAGTTAAGGAAGGATATATTTGCATATATATGTAGACATATACATATACATACATACACACATACCCGACATACACACATGCCTTTTCTATCCCTGCTGTCTCATTAAATTCTGCCCCATAACTTAGCTTTCTATTACTTAACTTTCCCCCACCTAGGAATCCCTCCCTTGTTTTCTTCCCTTATCCTTTGCTTCTCCATCCACCTATCCCTTCCCCCATATTTCTTCATAGATTTTGGAGGATGCTGTAATCTTCATGATATATATGTAGTGTTGCCTATTGAACCCAATCCCAATGTAAGTAGGTTTTCAGAAATAAAACTCCCTCTCCCCACTCTAATGTCTCTATGTCTGTTCTTCCTTTGCACCTCATTTGTATAACATGATTACTACATTTTTTTTTACCTTAACTATGTTTATCTTTCTTTTGAACTTATCCTATTGTTGATATAAATCTTAAATATAAAGTATACATTTGCCATGTAGAAAAAACAAACAGTTTGTCCATGTTGAGTTCCTTAAAATTGCTCTTTGATATGTTAAATTTTCTATTGAGTTCAAATTGGGTTGATAGAAAATCCTGAAAATCTGCAAGCTTGTTGAATGTCCATTTTTTTCTCACTCTCATTCTCATTCAAAATTTGCTGAATATGATGTTTTTGGCCACATGCCTAATTCTTTTACTTGTCTATAGATATGATTCCAAGACCTGCAGTCTTTTGTTGTACCTGCTGATATAAGTATTGTACAATTCTAATTGTAGCTTCAGCATATTAAAATTGTATTTTTCTTGTTTCTTGCAAAAATTTTCTCTTTGATCTGGGGTTTTTGAAATTTGGCAATAATATTCCTATGTGTTTTCCACAAAGGATCTCTTTGAGGTGGTGATCAGTGGATTTTTTCTATTTCTACTTTCTCCTCAAGTTCTAGCACTCCAGGACAATTTTCCAGGATTATATCTTGTGTTATTGTGCCAAAGTTCTCTTTTTTTGGTCACAAATTTCTGGCAATCCAATTACTCTTATATTTTCTCTTCATGATCTGTTATCCAGATCTGTTGTTTTTCTTATGAGTTGTTTCACATTTTTTTCTATGTTTTCATTCTTTAGAATGTTTTTGTTATTTCTTGGTCTCTCATAGCTTCACTGGCTTCCCCTTGCCTGATTCTAATTTTCAAAGAGTTATTTTCATTGTTGAGACTGTACCTCCTTTTTTAATTGTTTAACTTTTTTTTCATAATCCTCTTGTTTTTCTTGGATTGTTTTAATTTTTTCTTTAGTTTTTCCTCAGTGTCTCTCATTTGATTTTTGAATTCTTTTTTTGAGTTCTTTTATAAATTCTCTCTGAGCAGGGAACCATTTCATATTATTCTTTGGGACAGAAGCTTTTTTTTTTTAACTAAAGTATCCTCCTCTGAAAATGAATCCCAATTCTTATGTTTCCATACTGGGGTTCTTTCTTCTTTGCTGGTTTATTTTCTTAAATAAGTGGTATTAGTGTAAATACTTCTAATTGTGGGTGTGGGGATGATGCCTCAAGCTTCTCTTTAGGTCTCTACTCTGACCAGGAATCCTATACCAAGAACTCCACCCTTCTGCAAATGCCCACAGCCAGCAGTGTGCCTGCCCCACTGCTTCTGTACTCATCAGGTGCTGGTTCCTTCTTGCCCAGGGCAGTGGCTCAGCTGCACAGCTGGGCCTGGCATTCCCAATCAGCTAAGGTTCCCTCAGTCTTCCTGGACTCAACCCCTCCCCCCTACTCAACAAACAGATTGGGAGTCAAAAATCTCTGTGGTTCCTGCTGAGTCTCCAGCCACAACCAGCTAGTCCGAGGGTCTCCACTTGATGCTTCTTCAGAGCTAGCAGGGAGGTGGTTGCACTTTAGACAGGATAATTCTGGCCTGGGGTCTTTCTTCAGATCTTGCCAGTTGTATCAGGAGTAACCCTGTTCTGCTCCAAGTCTTCTTGGTTTTTCACCAGTCTATGTTCACCCTGAGGCACAAATTTGTTCTATTTGTAGGAGAAATTGGGAGAGTTTGAAATTTACCAACCTACTCCATCATCTTTCCAGAATCTTCCCCTAGTTTGTTGCTTATGAAGAGTTGACCTGGAGGTGTTTGCATTTTACTCAAGCCAAAGTTCTGACCTTGGAGGTCTTTTTTAAGTTATCTTAGGAGGACAAGTGTTTCACCCTGTGTTTATTCCTGATGATCTGAAACAATTTTTTGTCTTTTTTTTTTGGCAGGGAGGGAATTTGGAGAGCCAAAATTTTCTGACATTCTGCCATTTCCCCAGAATCTTCTTTTACTGTGACATTTTTTTTTGTTGTTGTTGAGGCAATTGGAGTTAAGTGACTTGCCCAGAATCACACAACTAGGAAATATTAAGTGTCTGAGGCCAGATTTGAACTCAGGTCCTTCTGACTTCAGGGCTGGTGCTATCCACTGTGCCACCTAGATGCCCCACTCTGTGACTTATGAATGCCTTTTCATCAGTCACTGCTGAGCCAACAGAGCCCTCATCCTTCTAAGTCTTCACCCAGCCTGCAAGGTGTTACCTTCAACTTTTCAAGGGAATATGCCTTCTAATCCTACTTCAGAAAAAAAAAACATTAAGAAGAGAAGTACTGGACCGTTGACTTTTGGGACAGAATACCCTCAACCAATATCTTTCAAAATAAATAAAATTTGACACACTCCAAGGATATGAAGTGTTTTACTGGGAGCTCTGAAAGCATATTTATCCAGGATACCCAAAGTTTGGTTTCATCCAAGGCAAAGCTCAGAGGAACCTGAAAATCAAGTTAATTTTGTAGGTTGCTTTGGTATTCTTTATGCAACCCCCCAAAATTATGCCAACTCAAAGTTTTCTCAATATTCTAAGAATTTGCTTCTTGCCCACCTTGCAAGATAAAGTCCTGAGACCCCATAGTTTTCTATCCTAAAACCATTGGCTTTAGTCCCTAGCTAACTTGGAGATATGTTTGGAATGACTATATAACTATGTCTATATCTATATTTATACACATACACATTACATAATAGTTTTATTCACACACATACATGCCTTCTCAATGATTGGAGGAAGAAGTGAAGGGAAAGAGAATTTGGAAGTGAAAATAAAGATATAACTTAAAAATAAAAAAAGAGACAAGTTTTAGACTATGTATAGTTTAAAAAAAATGAAGCCACTGTCCTCAAATATATCCCCAGCTTTACTTTTGGGGACACATTTCCACTTCTCCCTACTGCTTTTACACTGCTCTCAATAAAGGTGTTGGAAATAACCCTAACCCCAGATAGTCAAGCCAAGTTTGTTCCTGCTTGTGTGCTTATGTCTGTCACAATTTCACTATCATTTATCCTTTCAGACTTCCTTGTCCCAGCCTCTGCAGGATTTAAGGAACCAACCTAGTAGGAATCCTGTCTTATCCTCCATACTCCTAAAATTCTAGTCACATCTGGAACTCACCAGATCTGAAGTTGTCGGTGGTTGGGTAGAAATAGTATGCCAGCACGAGTCCCAAGGCAGCAGGGAGGAAGCCCTTTTTCAGTAGAGCCATCAAGAAGGAATTATGACACAGGATAGCTGTGAGTACTGAGAATACTCTGGAAGCAATTTTTAATTGCAAAGCTGCAGAAAGAGATGCTGATGTAATACAGAAACTTACTTGACTAAGTGTATCACCTAAAGAACAATTGCTATAGTTAGATTTAGAATTTTTACTCATCAGAAAGTCCCTGACAACAGGAAACAAATGCAATACTCTGACTTGTATAGACACAGATTTCTGAGCCTTTTCAGAATCTTCTAATACTTGGCTGTTCAGGGCACTAGGATTCATTTGAATCCACTTTTTTTTTTTTTTTTGCTTTTTTTTTGCTGAGGCAATTGGGGTTAAGTGACTTGCCCAGGGTCACACAGCTAGGGAATGTTAAGTGTCTGAGACCAGATTTGAACTCAGGTCCTCCTGACTTCAGGGCTGGTGCTCTATCCACTGCGCCACCTAGCTGCCCCTGAATCCACTTTTATACTGACTTGATCCATAGGCCTGCAGCAAGAGTGGTTTGATTAGTCAGAAAGAATGGAGGGAGGGTTTCAGTCAAGCCTGGCTTGATAAATGTTGAGCTCAACTATACATACATATATGCTTGTATATATATATATATATACATATATATGTATGTTTCTATATATGTGTATCTAGATAATTATGTTTATATCTATCTATATTTAAATATGATTACATATGCTTTAACTAATATTACCTTATATATTTGGTTGAGATCTATATCTCAAAGCTTCTTAAATTATTGGTTGTGACCCCATATCAGGTTGCAAAACTGAAAGTAGGGATTGTGAAAAATCTGGCAGCAGTAAAAGGTATCAAACATTCTGCCAAGATTTAATTCTTTATATAAAAATAAACAAGCACGCCCATCTCATTAGTATGCAAATTTGTATTCCAAAGAATTGTTTTGAAATAAATTTATGATTTGTTATCAGTAAATGTTTGATTTGTATACTTATTTTATATATCTACATATCCAGGGATGCATAAAAATTTTCTTGGATGAAAAGGGATTATGAGTGGAAAAAGTTTAAGAAGTTCTGCTATATTTTATGCAGAAAACATCTAGTTAGTTGCTGTAGATAGAGTGCCAGGCCTGGAGTCACCTGAGTTTAAATCCAGCCTCAGACACCAGTTGTGTAACCCTAGGCAATCCCTTAATTCTGTTTGTCTCAGTTTCCTCATCTATAAAATGAAATGGCAAACCCCTCCAAAATCCTACATGTTGTCACAAAGAGTTGGACACTATTGAAATGACTGAACAACTATGACATTTACAAGATCTACATTTTATCTTCAGGGAATGACTCAATAATCTCCCATCTGAGATGGAAGTCATTTGTCAAGGGTTGTTCAGGCAGATGGCCACTGTGATCCTTAGTGTTGCTAAGATCCCTTTGAAACCTCAGTCTTCCTATATTAAGTTAAAAAGTTTTTGTACAAACAAAATCAATGCAGACAAGATTAGGAGGGAAGCAATAAATTGGGAAATCATTTTTACATTTAAGGGTTCTGATAAAGGTCTCATCTCTAAAATATATAGAGAATTGTCTCATATTTATAAAAATTCAAGCCATTCTCCAATCAATAAATGGTCAAAGGATATGAACAGACAATTTTCAGAGGATGAAATTAAAACTATTTATAGTCATATGAAAAGGTGCTCCAAATCACTATTGATCAGAGAAATGCAAATCAAGACAACCCTGAGGTACCACTTCACACCTGTCACATTGGCTAAAATGACAGGAAAAGTTAATGATGAATGTTGGAGGGGTTGTGGGAGGGCTGGGACACTGATGCATTGTTGGTGGAGCTGTGAACGGATACAGCCATTCTGGAGAACAATTTGGAGCTATGCTCAAAAAGTTATCAAACTGTGCATACCCTTTGACCCAGCAGCATTTCTATTGGGCTTATATCCCAAAGAAATCATAAAGGAAGGAAAAGGCCCCACATGTGCAAGAATGTTTGTGGCAGCCCTTTTTGTAGTGGCTAGAAACTGGAAATTGAATAGATGCCCTTCAATTGGAGAATGGCTGAATAAATTATGGTATATTAATACTATGGAATATTATTGTTCTGTAAGAAATGACCAGCAAGATGATTTCAGAGAGGCCTGGAGAGACTTACATGAACTGATGCTGAGTGAAATGAGCAGAACCAGGAGATCATTATACACGGCAACAACAGTACTATATGACGATCAATTCTGATGGACATGGCTCTCTTCAACAATGAAATGTTTCAAACCACCTCCAATTGTTCACTGAAGAAAGCCATATACACCCAGAGAGAGGGATGCGAAATGTGGACCACAACATAACATTCTCATACTCCTTGATTGATGTTTGCTTACACTGTGTTTCCTTTATCTGATATATCGTTTGTGTAGATAAGATTTTTCTTGCACACCAATGATAAGTTTGGAAATATGTATACATATATTCGATTTGCCAATACTTTAACATAATTAACATGTAGTGGATATCCTGCCACCTAGGGGAGGGGTGGGGAGTTGGGGGAAAAATTTGTAACGGAAAGCTATGTAAGGGTTATTGTTGAAGAATTACCCACACATATGTTATGCAAATAAAATAAAAATTAAAAAAAAAAGAAACCTCAGTCTTCAACTTTTCATTCTCAGTCACCTAGAATGTTTGATCATTGTCAAATCTTGTTGTTATCCAACATCTCTTATATGTGTCACCTCTCCTCGTACTTAGTCATTATCCCTAGTTCAGGCCTTTATTATCTTTTGCCTGAATTATTGTAATAGTCTTACTATTAGTCTTTTCCCTTCAACTCTTTCCTTATTCTAATTCATTCTCCACACAGCTGCCAAAATAATTTTCTTAAATAGTGTAAGTTTGACCATTTCATTTCTCATCCTACTCAATAAAAAGTAAAAGGATAAAAAGTAAAGCCCTATTTGGCCTTTAAATCTATTTACAACCTGGTTCCTCCCTACCTTTTCAATCTTCATCAACTTTGGAATCTTCTATGTACTCTATGATACAACCCTGGTGGTCTCCTTGCTGTTCTTTGCATTTGACATTGTAATTTTTGTCTTTGTGCACTAGTTGGCTGTCCCCCATGTCAGGAAAAACCAATTTTCAAGACCTCTTAGCATCTCTGGCTTCCTTCAAGATGTTCCTTGGAACACTGCTGGTTTTCTTTCACCTTCGCTATCTCTTTGGCTTCACAAAAGTTTTTTAGTAGAATTGTAATCTGAAGAACAGTGTGATTTAGGCAGCTTGAATGCCAAAGCAGGTTGTAGGACTCCTAAGAGCTCAAAATGACTTCATTTAGTCTAGATCCTTTATTTTACAAAAGAGGAAACTGAGTCCTAGAAAGATGAAGAGACTTTTTTTTCTTTTTCAAATTTGTTATTTTTAACTTGTAAAAATTTTTGGAGTTTCAAGTTCTTTCCTTCTCTTTAGCTTTTCCTCTAGCCATTGAGAAAGAAAACAATATATTAATTATAAGTGTGAAATCATGTAAAATATTTTTTCATGTTAGCAATTTCATAAAAAAGCAAGAAAAATAGAGAAAATGAAAAAAATTAAACTTTAATTTGTACTCAGAGCTTATCAGTTCTCTCTGGAGGTGTATTGCATTTTTCATCATGATTCATCTCAGAATCATCTAAGATTATTATATTGACCAGCATAGCTAAGTCTTTCATAGTTGATTGTTGTTACAATATTGCTACTATATTATTGTGCTCAATGATTTCCTGGTTCTTCTCATTTCACTTAGCAGCATTTCATATAGGTCTGCCCAGATTTTCTGAAACCATCCCCCTTTTATAGCACAATATAATTTCATCACAATCATATACTACAACATGAACAAGATGAACTTCTGTTTCCCAATTGATAGACATCCCTTCAATTTACAATTGTCACTGGAAAAAGAGTTGCTATTAATATTCCTGTAGATATAGTTCCTTTTCCTTTTTAAAAAATGTTTTTGAGATATAGTTCTAGTCGTGGAATTGTTGGGTCAAAGGGTATGCACAATTTTTTTAGTTTTTTGGGCATGATTTCAAACTCTTCTCCAGAGTATCTGAACTAGTTTAAAGCTCCTACAGAAAGGCATTATTGTACTATTTTCCCATATCCTCTCCAGCATTTGTGATTTTCCTTTTCTGTCTTGGTAGCCAATTTGCTAGGCGCAAGATGGTAGTTCAGAATTGTTTTAATTTGCAACTCTCTAATAAACGTTATTTATATAGACTCTGATGCCAAGATGATGGAGTAAGAAAAGAACTCCCTGGAGCCCTTCCAAATAACTTGAAAACCACCTCAGAACTGATCTAGGAACAGAGAAGAAGCTTATCATATAGCAGGAAAGATCTATGTCACCTTACCTCACTGTTCAGAATAAAGTCTGTCTTGACTGAGAACAGATTTCCTCCAAGAAATTATTTTTTTCCATAGACCCTGACTGATCCTGACCAATCCCCATCATTTTCCTGGTGGCCCAAATGGGGATTTCGGATAAGGGATAAGTCAATTTTCAGTCTCACAGCTGGGACCCCCTTGAGTGCCTTTAACTCTCAGCAGAGGATGTCATGCCATTAAAGTCATGGCTTCTTGGAACTCTCTTAGGTGTTCAGCTTGATGCTTAATGAGGTCTTTTGTTTTTCTCCTTCACCAGGACATTGTTGGAGGTGACTGACTGTGAGGTTGATAAGTGAGGACAGAGGTGAAACATGGGACAGTCCCTCTCCATATCCCAGAACTGTCCCTGAAGTTGTCCCTTGGCACATTAGGACAAATTTGGCCAACAAAATCTAAAGAAAAAGAAGGTTTCGGTTTTCCTCTAACATAATGTGGCCACTGTACAATATAGAAGACCAAGAAACTTGGCCAGAAAATGGATAGCTTAATTACAACACAATTCTGAAATTAGATTTCTTTTGCAGAGAGGAGGGGAAATGGATAGAAGTCTTATATGTCCAAGATTTTATGGCACTCTTGAAGGACCTTGCCCTTAGAAAAGTTTGCTCTATGTTTCTTGCTAAATATGACCCACCTGACCAATAATCTGTTGAATCTGGCAATACCTCCAACCTCTCCCCCCCAATCATCCTCAGTCTCAGCCTAGGGATCCATGTCTCTGGCTGGTCTGGATAATGATCCTAGGGCTGAGATCCCCCCTTTCTTTCTATCTTTATCTTCCTCTTCAAGACACTCTTTCTTATCCTGTCCGGGGGGGCGGAGCCAAGATGGCAGAGTGAAAACGTGACTCTCTGCATCCTCCTCCGATCTTCTCTCAAACCGACAATAAAATAAGCCTCTGAACTGATCTTCAAGTCAACGAATCCAGAAATATTTGGACACTGCTCTCTGAAGAACTTCATAACAGGTTTGTCTAACTCGGACAGAGGGATAAACAAACGGACTCGGGTATAGGCTGGAAGTGAGGGTAGGACTCAGCTCAGCTCATCGTGGCAGAAATACCAAACTCCAAACTCCAAATTCCAATCACCTGGAGTTTATCTGAGGCACTCGGGACACTCTGCCCTGATTGGGGGCAGGTGTTCTGGCAGACTTGCCTTGTTTAAGGAGTAATTCGGACTTAGTCCTAGCCTCCACTGGCCCAGCACCTTAAGTTAATTCAACGAAGTGCCCCAGGGCAAAGAGCTTTAGCCCCGGTTTTTCCAAACCTTAAAGAGATATACACGATGTCTAAAAAAAAATGAAGAAGCAAAAGAGAGCTCTCACCATAGACAGCTTTTATCGAGACAGAGAAGGGCTGACCCCAGATCCCGAGGTTTCTTTAGACAAAACTCCAGAGGAAATCAGCAAGGACCATCACTGGTCCCCTTTTCAAAAGGCCTTTCTGGAAGATTGCATAAAGAACCGCATAAGAGAGCTGGAGGATAAATGGGAAAATGAATTGAAATCAGTGCAAGAAGGATACAATATCTTGCAAGAAGGATATGATGCCCTTCAAATGAGATATGAAAAAGACACCAATCTATTGAAAAATAAAATTAGTGAAGTGGAAAAAGAGTGCAATGAACAAAAAAATTCAATTGGCCAGTTACAAAAGGAGCTTAAAAAGGTAACTGAAGAAAACAACACTTTAAAAATAAGAACTAAACAAATGCAAGTGAATGACTCAATAAGACTTCAAGAATCAGTCAAACAAAAATAAAAAAATGAAAACTTAGAGGAAAATATGAAATATCTCCTAGGAAAAACAACTGACTTGGAAAATAGATCTAGGAGAGACAATCTAAGGATTATTGGACTTCCTGAAAGCCATGATGAAAAAAAGAATCTAAACACTATCTTCCAGGAAATCCTGAAAGAAAACTGCCCTGAGATTGTAGAATCAGAAGGCAAAATCGCCATTGAAAGAATTCACCGATCACCTCCTGAAAGAGACCCCAAAATTAAAACCCCAAGGAATATCGTGGCTAAATTTCAGGACTATCGCACCAAGGAAATGATTCTGCTAGCAGCGAGAAAGAAACAACTCAAATACCGAGGATCAATAATTAGAATCACACATGATTTGTCAGCCTCCACATTGAAGAATCAAAGGGCCTGGAACCAGATATTCCGAAAGGCAAAGGAACTTGGATTACAACCAAGAATAACCTATCCAGCTAGAATGAGCATTATCCTCCAGGGAAGAAGATGGTCATTCAATAATATAGGTGAATTTCACCTATTTCTAATGAAAAAACCAGATCTGAACAAAAAATTTGACCTCCAAACACAGAACTCAAGAGAAGGATAAAAAGGTAACAAGGAAAGGACTCTTGAGAACTTTATTTCTACTATGGGGATACTTAAAGTTTGAGGGCATAATTAACTATATATTACTTTGACAATATGAAAAAGAAAACTAGAGGGGAAAAGGTTGTCATACTGGGGAAAAGAGGGAAAAAGTGGTAAAATAAGATCTAAAAAAAAGGAGGTAAAAACAAGATAAAATCTCTTGAAGAGGCAAAGAAAACCTAATATAATTGAGAGAAAGAAGGGAGGGAGATGAGCATTGTGTAAATTTTACTCTCATCAGGTTGGGCTCTAAAAGTGTATATCAGACACTTGATTTCACATAGAAACTTGTCTGTTGCTAGAGGGAAGTGGGAGGGAAAGGAGGAAAAAGAAAGGGATAAATTATTAGAAGGGAAAATAGAAGAATCAGGGGAAAGGAGTTTAAAAAAAGGGGGAGGGGATCTAAAGGGTGGTGGATTGTTTGGGGAAGGGGGTCATCAAAAGCAAAGTACTGAGGAGGGGGGAAGGGAGAAAGGGAAAAGAAAAGGGGAAAACATAACTTGGGTAAATAAGATGGCAGGAAATAAAGAATTAGTTATTCTAACTGTGAATGTGAATGGGGATGAACTCTCCCATAAAGCGGAAGCAGATATCAGACTGGATTAAACACCAGAATCCCACAATATGTTGTCTACAAGAAACACATCTAAAACATAGTGACACATATAGGATGAAGGTAAAAGGCTGGAGCAAAACCTATTATGCCTCAGGTGAACAAAAAAAAGCAGAGGTAGCAATCCTTATCTCAGATCAAGTAAAAGCCAAGATAGATCTAATCAAAAGAGATAGGGAAGGAAACTATATTTTATTAAAGGGTACCATAGATAATGTAGCAATATCTATACTAAATATATATGCACCAAGTGCAATAGCATCCAAATTCCTAGGGGAGAAATTAAGAGAGATGCAAGAAGAAATAGACAGCCAAACTATACTAGTGGGGGATCTCAACCTTGGTCTCTCAGAAATAGATAAATCAAACCACAAAATAAACAAGAAAGAAACTAGGGAGATAAACCAATTGTTAGAAAAGCTAGGTATGATAGATCTATGGAGAAAGTTGAATGGAGACAGTAGGGAGTTTACTTTTTTCTCAGCAGTCCATGGAACCTATGCAAAAATTGACCATGTGTTAGGGCATAAAAACCTCAAAATCAAATGCAGAAAGGCAGAAATAGTAAATGCATCTTTTTCAGATCATGATGCAATAAAAATCACATGCAATATAAGGCCAGGAGAAAATAAACCAAAAGTTAATTGGAAATTAAATAATCTAATCCTGAAAAATGAATGGGTGAAAGAGCAAATCATATACACAATCGATAATTTCATCCAGGAGAATGACAATAAGGAGACAACATACCAAAATTTGTGGGATACGGCCAAAGCGGTTATAAGGGGCAATTTTATATCTCTAGATGCTTACTTGCATAAAATAGAGAAAGAAAAGATCGACGAATTGGGCTTATTATTAAAAAAAACTAGAAAAAGAACACATTAAAAACCCTCAAATAAATACCAAATTGGAAATTCTAAAAATAAAAGGAGAAATTAATAAAATTGAAAATAAGAAAACTATTGAATTAATAAATAAAACTAAGAGTTGGTTCTACCAAAAAACCAACAAAATAGATAAGCCTTTAGTTAATTTGATAAGAAAAAGGAAAGAGGAAAATCAAATTGTTAGTCTCAAGAATGATAAGGGAGAACTTTGCTCCAATGAAGAGGAAATTAGAGCAATACTTAGGAGTTACTTTGCCCAACTTTATGCCAGTAAGTTTGATAATCTAAATGAAATGGAGGAATATCTACAAAAATATAGATTGCCGAAGTTAACAGAAGAGGATATAAATTATTTAAATAGTCCCATATTAGAAAAAGAAATAGAACAAGCCATTAACCAACTCCCTAAGAAAAAATCTCCAGGGCCAGATGGATTTACATGTGAATTCTACCAAACATTCAAAGAACAATTAATTCCAATACTACACAAATTATTTGAGAAAATAGGTCCGGACAGAAGGTATACTGCCAGAATCCTTCTATGAGACCGATATGGTGCTGATAGCTAAACCAGGTAGGGTGAAAACAGAGAAAGAAAACTATAGACCAAGTTCCCTAATGAATATCGATGCAAAAATTTTAAATAAGATATTAGCAACGAGATTACAGAAAGTCATCCCCAGGATAGTACACTATGACCAAGTAGGATTTATACCAGGGATGCAGGGCTGTTTCAATATTAGGAAAACTATCAGCATAATTAATTATATTAATAACAAAACTAACAAAAACCATATGATTATCTCAATAAATGCAGAAAAAACATTTGATAAAATCCAACACCCTTTCCTATTAAGAACACTAGAGAGTATAGGAATAAATGGGCTTTTCCTTAAAATGATCAGTAGCATCTATTTAAAACCATCAGCAAGCATCATATGTAATGGAGACAAACTAAAACCATTCCCAATAAGATCAGGAGTGAAACAAGGCTGCCCACTGTCACCATTATTATTTAATATTGTATTAGAAATGTTAGCTTTAGCAATAAGAGGAGAAAAAGAGATAAAAGGAATCAGAATAGGTAATGAAGAAACCAAATTATCACTCTTTGCAGATGAAATGATGGTATACTTAGAGAACCCTAGAGACTCAACTAAAAAACTACTAGAAACAATTCACAACTTTAGCAAAGTTGCAGGATTCAAAATTAATCCACATAAATCATCAGCATTTTTATATATTACCAACAAAGTTCAGCAGCAAGAGATACAAAAAGAAATTCCATTCCAAATAACAGATGATAGGATAAAATATTTGGGAATCTATCTGCCAAGGAAAAGTCAGAAACTATACGAACTAAACTACAAAACACTTTCCACACAAATAAAATCAGACCTAATCAATTGGAAAAACATTAAGTGCTCATGGATAGGCAGAGCGAACATAATAAAAATGACAATACTACCCAAACTAATCTACTTATTTAGTGCCATACCAATCAAACTCCCAAGAAATTATTTTATAGATCTAGAAAAAATAGTAGCAAAGTTCATTTGGAAGAACAAAAGGTCAAGGATTTCAAGGGGATTAATGAAAAAAAAGGCAGATGAAGGTGGCCTTGCTGTACCAGATCTAAAAGTATATTATAAAGCAGCGGTCATCACCATTTGGTACTGGCTAAGAAATAGAGCA